>MU224338.1:89498-100532 GCA_018584345.1 Thuja plicata
AGATTACAATTCATTATCATCGAATGGCTGATTGATTCGGCGATGTGGAAGCTTAGAACGGCTTGTTATGAGATTACAACTCATTATCATCGAATGGTTGATTGATTCGATGATGTGGAAGCTCAGAACAACTTGTTATGAGATTACAACTCATTGTCATCAAACGGTTGATCGATTTGGCGATGTGGAAGATTAGAATGGCTTGTTATGAGGTTACAACTCATTGTCATCGAACGGTTGATCAATTCAGGGATGTGGAAGCTCAGAATAGCTTGTTATGAGATTACAACTCGTTATCATTGAACGGTTGATTGATTCGGCGATGTGGAAGCTTAGAACAGCTTGTTATGATATTACAACTCATT
Source organism: Thuja plicata (assembly GCA_018584345.1). Taxonomy (NCBI): domain Eukaryota; kingdom Viridiplantae; phylum Streptophyta; class Pinopsida; order Cupressales; family Cupressaceae; genus Thuja; species Thuja plicata. The sequence goes on from MU224338.1 coordinate 89,864, forward strand.
ATCATCGAACGGTTGATCGATTCGGTGATGTGAAAGCTCAGAACGGCTTGTTATGAGATTACAACTCATTGTCATAGAACGGTTGATCAATTCGGTGATGTGGAAGCTCAGAATGGCTTGTTATGAGATTACAACTCATTATCATCGAATGGTTGATTGATTCAGCCATGTGGAAGCTCAGAACAGCTTGTTATGAGATTACAACTCATTGTCATCAAACGGTTGATCGACTCGGTGATGTGGAAGCCCAGAATAGCTTGTTATGAGATTACAACTCATTGTCATGGAACGGTTGATCGATTCGGCGATGTGGAAGCTTAGAATGGCTTGTTATGAGATTACAACTCATTGTCATCGAACGGTTGATCCATTCAGGGATGTGGAAGCTCAAAATAGCTTGTTATGAGATTACAACTCATTATCATCAAATGGTTGATTGATTCGGGGATGTGGAAGCTTAGAATGGCTTGTTATGAGATTACAACTCATTGTCATCGAACGGTTGATCGATTCGGCGATGTGGAAGCTCAGAACAGCTTGTTATGAGATTACAACTCATTGTCATCAAAAAATTGATCGATTCGGCGATGTGGAAGCTCAGAACGGCTTGTTATGAGATTACAACTCATTGTCATTGAACGGTTGATCGATACGGCGATGTGGAAGCTCAGAACGGCTTGTTATGAGATTACAACTCATTGTCATGGAATGGTTGATCAAATCGGTGATGTGGAAGCTCAGAGTAGCTTGTTATGAGATTGCAACTCATTGTTATTGAACGGTTGATTGATTCGGCGATGTTGAAGCTCAGAACAACTTGTTATGAGATTACAACTCATTATCATCGAACGGTTGATTGATTTGGTGATGTGGAAGCTCAGAATAGCTTATTATGAGATTACAACTCATTGTCATCAAACGGTTGATCGATTCGGCGATGTGGAAGCTTAGAATGGCTTGTTATGAGATTACAACTCATTATCATTGAATGATTGATTGATTCGATGATGTGGAAGCTTAGAACGACTTGTTATGAGATTGCAACTCATTATCATCGAACGGTTGATTGATTCGGTGATGTGGAAGCTTAGAATAGGTTGTTATGAGATTACAACTCATTGTCATCAAACGGTTGATCGATTCGACGATGTGGAAGCTTAGAACGGCTTGTTATGAGATTACAACTCATTGTCATCAAACGGTTGATCGATCTGGGGATGTGGAAGCTCAGAACAGCTTGTTATGAGATTACAACTCATTATCATCGAACAGTTGATTGATTCGGCGATGTGGAAGCTTAGAATGAGTTGTTATGAGATTACAACTCATTGTCATCGAACGGTTGATCGATTCGGTGATGTGCAAGCTCAGAACAGCTTGTTATGAGATTATAACTCATTGTCATTAAACGGTTGATCGATTCAGCGATGTGGAAGCTCAGGATAGCTTGTTATGAGATTACAACTCATTATCATCGAATGGTTAATTGATTCGGTGATGTGGAAGCTCAGAATAGCTTGTTATGACATTACAACTCATTATCATCAAACGCTTGATCGATTCAGTGATGTGAAAGCTCAGAACGGCTTGTTATGAGATTACAACTCATTGTCATCGAACGGTTGATCGATTCGGGGATGTGGAAGCTCAGAATAGCTTGTTATGAGATTACAACTCATTATCATCGAACGGTTGATTGATTCGGCGATGTGGAAGCTTAGAACGGCTTGCTATGAGATTACAACTCATTGTCATCGAACGGTTGATCATTTCGGTGATGTGGAAGCTCAGAACAGCTTGTTATGAGATTACAACTCATTGTCATCAAACGGTTGATCGATTCGGTGATGTGAAAGCTCAAAATGGCTTGTTATGAGATTACAAATCATTGTCATCGAACGGTTGATCGATTTGGCAATGTGGAAGCTCAGAATGGCTTGTTATGAGATTACAACTCATTATCATCAAACAGTTGATTGATTCGGCGATGTGGAAGCTCAGAATAGCTTGTTATGAGATTATAACTCATTGTCATCAAACGGTTGATCGATTCGGTGATGTGGAAGCTCAGAATGGCTTGTTATGAGATTACAACTCATTGTCATGGAACGGTTGATCGATTTGGTGATCTGGAAGCTCAGAATAGCTTGTTATGAGATTACAACTCATTGTTATTGAACGGTTGATCGATTCAGCGATGTGGAAGCTCAGAATAGCTTGTTATGAGATTACAACTCATTATCATGGAACGGTTGATTGATTCGGAGATGTGGAAGCTTAGAAGAGCTTGTTATGAGATTACAACTCATTGTCATCAAATGGTTGATCGATTCAGCGATGTGGAAGCTTAGAACGGCTTGTTATGAGATTACAACTCATTATCATCAAACGGTTGATTGATTCGGCGATGTAGAAGGTTAGAACAGCTTGTTATGAGATTACAACTCATTATCATTGAACGGTTGATTGATTCGGTGATGTGGAAGCTCAGAATAGCTTGTTATGAGATTACAACTCATTTCCATCAAACGGTTGATCGATTCGGTGATGTGGAAGCTTAGAATGGCTTGTTATGAGATTACAACTCATTATCATTGAACGGTTGATTGATTCGGCGATGTGGAAGCTTAGAACGGCTTGTTATGAGATTACAACTCATTGTCATGGAATGGTTGATCAATTCGGCGATGTGGAAGCTCAGAATAGCTTGTTATGAGATTACAACTCATTATCATCGAACGGTTGATTGATTCGGCGATGTGGAAGCTTAGAATAGCTTATTATGAGATTACAACTCATTATCATCAAACGATTGATCGATTTGGTGATGTGAAAGCTCAGAATGGATTGTTATGAGATTACAACTTGTTATGAGATTACAACTCACTGTCATGGAACGGTTCATCGATTCGGCAATGTGGAAGCTCAGAACAGCTTGTTATGAGATTACAACTCATTGTCATGGAACGGTTCATCGATTCGGCAATGTGGAAGCTCAGAACAGCTTGTTATGAGATTACAACTCATTGTTATTGAACGGTTGATCGATTCGGCGATGTGGAAGCTTAGAATAGCTTGTTATGAGATTACAACTCATTATCATCGAACGGTTGATTGATTCGGCGATGTGGCAGCTTAGAACAGCTTGTTATGAGATTACAACTCATTGTCATCAAACGGTTGATCGATTCGGTGATGTAGAAGCTTAGAACAGCTTGTTATGAGATTAAAACTCATTTTCATCGAGCGGTTGATCGAGTCGGGGATGTGGAAGCTCAAAACAACTTGTTATGAGATTACAACTCATTATCATCGAACGGTTGATTGATTCAGCGATGTGGAAGCTTAGAACGGCTTGTTATGAGATTACAACTCATTGTCATCGAACGGTTCATCGATTCGGTGATGTGGAAGCTCAGAACAGCTTGTTATGAGATTAAAACTCATTGTCATCAAACGGTTGATTGATTCGGCGATGTGGAAGCTCAGAACGGCTTGTTATGAGATTACAACTCATTATCATCGAACGGTTGATTGATTCGGTGATGTGGAAGCTTAGAACAGCTTTTTATGAGATTACAACTCATTTTCATCAAACGGTTGATTGATTCGGCAATGTGGAAGCTTAGAACGGCTTGTTATGAAATTACAACTCATTGTCATCGAACGGTTGATCGATTCGGGGATGTGGAAGCTCAGAATAGCTTGTTATGAGATTAAAACTCATTATCATCGAACGGTTGATTGATTCGGCGATGTGGAAGCTTAGAACGGCTTGTTATGAGATTACAACTCATTTTCATCAAACGGTTGATCGATTCGGTGATGTGGAAGCTCAGAACAGCTTGTTATGAGATTACAACTCATTTTCATCAAACGGTTGATTGATTCGATGATGTGGAAGCTCAGAATGGCTTGTTATGAGATTACAACTCATTGTCATGAAACGGTTGATCGATTCAGCGATATGGAAGCTTAGAACAGCTTGTTATGAGATTACAACTCATTGTTATTAAACAGTTGATCGATTCGGTGATGTGGAAGCTCAAAACAGCTTGTTATGAGATTGCAACTCATTATCATCAAACGGTTGATCAATTCGGGGATATGGAAGCTCCGAAGAGCTTGTTATGAGATTACAACTCATTATCATCGAACGATTGATTGATTCGATGATGTGGAAGCTTAGAACGGCTTGTTATGAGATTACAACTCATTCTCATCGAATGGTTGATCGATTCGGCAATGTGGAAGCTCAGAACAGCTTGTTATGAGATTACAACTGATTGTCATCAAACGGTTGATTGATTCGACGATGTGGAAGCTCAGAATGGCTTGTTATGAGATTACAACTCATTGTCATGGAATGGTTGATCAATTCAGCGATGTGGAAGCTCAGAATAGCTTATTATGAGATTACAACTCATTGTTATTGAACGTTTGGTCGATTGGATGATGTGGAAGCTTAGAACAGCTTGTTATGAGATTACAACTCATTATCATCAAACGGTTGATCGATTCGATGATGTGAAAGCTCAGAATAGCTTGTTATGAGATTACAACTCATTATCATCGAAGGGTTGATCGATTCGGTGATGTGGAAGCTCAGAATGGCTTGTTATGAGATTACAACTCATTATCATCGAACGGTTGATTGATTCGGCAATGTGGAAGCTCAGAATAGCTTGTTATGAGATTACAACTCATTGTCATCAAACGGTTGATCGATTCAGCGATGTGGAAGCTCAGAACGGCTTGTTATGAGATTACAAATCATTGTCATGGAACGGTTGATGGATTCAGTGGTGTGGAAGCTCAGAACAGCTTGTTATGAGATTACAACTCATTGTTATTGAACGGTTGATCAATTCGGCGATGTGGAAGCTCAAAAGAGCTTCATATGAGATTACAACTCATTATCATCAAACGGTTGATTGATTCGGTGATGTGGAAGCTTACAACAGCTTGTTATGAGATTACAACTCATTGTCATCAAACGGTTGATCAATTCAGGGATGTGGAAGCTTAGAATGGCTTGTTATGAGATTACAACTCATTATCATTGAACGGTTGATTGATTCAGTGATGTGGAAGCTTAGCACGGCTTGTTATGAGATTACAACTCATTATCATCGAACGATTGATTGATTCGGCGATGTGGAAGCTCAGAATAGCTTGTTATGAGATTACAACTCATTGTCATCAAACGATTGATCGATTTGGTGATGTGGAAGATTAGAACGGCTTGTTATGAGATTACAACTCATTGTCATCAAACGGTTGATCGATTAAGGGATGTGGAAGCTCAGAATAGCTTGTTATGAGATTACAACTCATTATCATCGAACGGTTGATTGATTCGGCGATGTGGAAGCTTAGAACAGCTTGTTATGAGATTACAACTCATTGTCATGGAATGGTTGATCGATTCAGCGATGTGGAAGCTCAGAACAACTTGTTATGAGATTACAACTTATTATCATCAAACGGTTGATTGATTCAGCGATGTGGAAGCTCAGAACAGCTTGTTATGATATTACAACTCATTATCATCGAACGGTTGATCGATTCAGTGATGTGAAAGCTCAGAACGGCTTGTTATGAGATTACAACTCATTGTCATAGAACGGTTGATCAATTCGGCGATGTGGAAGCTCAGAATGGCTTGTTATGAGATTACAACTCATTATCATCGAACGGTTGATTGATTCAGCCATGTGGAAGCTCAGAACAGCTTGTTATGAGATTACAACTCATTGTCATCAAACGGTCGATCAACTCGGCAATGTGGAAGCTCAGAATGGCTTGTTATGAGATTACAACTCATTGTCATAGAACGGTTGATCGATTCGGCGATGTGGAAGCTCAGAACATCTTGTTATGAGATTACAACTCATTTTTATTGAACGGTTGATCGATTGGGCGATGTGGAAGCTCAGAATAGCTTGTTATGAGATTACAACTCATTATCATCGAATGGTTGATTGAGTCGGTGATGTGGAAGCTCAGAACAGCTTGTTATGAGATTACAACTCATTATCATCGAATGGTTGATTGATTCAGGGATGTGGAAGCTTAGAACGGCTTGTTATGAGATTACAACTCATTGTCATCGAACGGTTGATCGATTCGGCGATGTGGAAGCTCAAAACAGCTTGTTATGAGATTACAACTCATTGTCATCAAACAATTGATCGATTCGGCGATGTGGAAGCTCAGAACGGCTTGTTATGAGATTACAACTCATTGTCATGGAATGGTTGATCGATTCGGCGATGTGGAAGCTGAGAACGGCTTGTTATGAGATTACAACTGATTGTCATGGAACGGTTGATCAATTCGGCGATGTGGAAGCTCAGAATAGCTTGTTATGAGATTACAACTCATTGTTATTGAACGGTTGATTGATTCGGCAATGTTGAAGCTCAGAACAGCTTGTTATGAGATTACAACTCATTATCATCGAACGGTTGATTGATTCGGTGATGTGGAAGCTCAGAACAGCTTATTATGAGATTACAACTCATTGTCATCAAACGGTTGATTGATTCGGCGATGTGGAAGCTTAGAATGGCTTGTTATGAGATTACAACTCATTATCATCGAACGGTTGATTGATTCAGCGATGTGGAAGCTTAGAACGGCTTGTTATGAGATTACAAGTCATTATCATTGAACGGTTGATTGATTCAGCAATGTGGAAGCTTAGAACGGCTTGTTATGAGATTACAACTCATTGTCATCGAACAGTTGATCGATTCGGTGATGTGGAAGCTCAGAACAGCTTGTTATGAGATTACAACTCATTGTCATCAAACGGTTGATCAATTCGATGATGTGGAAGCTCAGAACGGCTTGTTATGAGATTACAACTCATTGTCATGGAACGGTTTATCGATTCGGTGATGTGGAAGCTCAGAATAGCTTGTTATTAGATTACAACTCATTGTTATTGAACGGTTGATCGATTCGGCGATGTGGAAGCTCAGAACAGCTTGCTATAAGATTACAACTCATTATCATCGAACGGTTGATTGATTCGGCGATGTGGAAGCTCAGAATAGCTTGTTATGAGATTACAACTCATTATCATCAAACGGTTGATCAATTCGGTGATGTGAAAGCTTAGAATAGCTTGTTATGAGATTACAACTCATTGTCATCGAACGGTTGATCGATTCGGCGATGTGGAAGCTCAGAATGGCTTGTTATGAGATTACAACTTATTATCATCGAGCGATTGATTGATTCGGTGATGTGGAAGCTCAGAATAGCTTGTTATGAGATTACAACTCATTGTCATCAAACGGTTGATCGATTCGGCGATGTGGAAGCTCAGAATGGCTTGTTATGAGATTACAACTGATTTTCATGGAATGGTTGATCGATTTGGCGATGTGGAAGCTCAAAACAGCTTGTTATGAGATTACAACTCATTGTTATTGATTGGTTGATCGATTCGGCGATGTGGAAGCTCAGAATAGCTTGTTATGAGATTACAACTCATTATCATCGAACGGTTGATTGATTCAGCGATGTGGAAGCTTAGAACATCTTGTTATGAGATTACAACTCATTGTCATCAAACGGTTGATTGATTCAGAGATGTGGAAGCTTAGAACGGCTTGTTATGAGATTAACTCTCATTATCATCGAATGGTTGTTTGATTCGGTGATGTGGAAGCTTAGAACGGCTTGTTATGAGATTACAACTCCTTATCATCGAACGGTTGATTGATTTGGCAATGTGGAAGCTCAAAATAGCTTGTTATGAGATTACAACTCATTGTCATCAAACGGTTGATCGATTCGGCGATGTGGAAGCTTAGAATGGCTTGTTATGAGATTACAAATCATTGTCATCGAACGGTTGATCGATTCAGGGATGTGGAAGCTCAGAATAGCTTGTTATGAGATTACAACTCATTATCATCGAACGGTTGATTGATTCGGCGATGTGGAAGCTTAGAACGGCTTGTTATGAGATTACAACTCATTGTCATGGAACGGTTGATCGATTCGACGATGTGGAAGGTCAGAACAGCTTGTTATGAGATTACAACTCATTATCATCGAACGGTTGATTGATTCAGTGATGTGGAAGCTCAGAACAGCTTGTTATGAGATTACAACTCATTATCATCAAAGGGTTGATCGATTCGGTGATGTGAAAGCTCAGAACGGCTTGTTATGAGATTACAACTCATTGTCATAGAACGGTTGATCAATTCGGCGATGTAGAAGCTCAGAATGGCTTGTTATGAGATTACAACTCATTATCATCGAACGGTTGATTGATTCGGCGATGTGGAAGCTCGGAACAGCTTGTTATGAGATTACAACTCATTGTCATCGAACGGTTGATCGATTCGGTGATGTGGAAGCTCACAACAGCTTGTTATGAGATTACAACTCATTGTCATCAAACGGTTGATCGATTCGATGATGTGGAAGCTCAGAATGGCTTGTTATGAGATTAAAACTCATTGTCATGGAACGGTTGATCGATTCAGCGATGTGGAAGCTCAGAATAGCTTGTTATGAGATTACAACTCATTGTCATTGAATGGTTGACCGATTCGGCGATGTTGAAGCTCAGAACAGCTTGTTATGAGATTACAACTTATTATCATCAAACGGTTGATTGATTCGGTGATGTGGAAGCTTAGAACAGCTTGTTATGAGATTACAACTCATTGTCATCAAACGGTTGATCGATTTGGTGATGTGGAAGCTCAGAACGGCTTGTTATGAGATTACAACTCATTGTCATGGAACGGTTGATCGATTCGGTGATGTGGAAGCTCAAAATAGCTTCTTATGATATTACAACTCATTGTTATTGAGCGGTTGATCGATTCGGCAATGTGGAAGCTCAGAACAGCTTGTTATGAGATTACAACTCATTATCCTCGAACGGTTGATTGATTCGGTGATGTGGAAGCTTAGAACAACTTGTTATGAGATTACAACTCATTATCATCAAACGGTTGATTGATTCAGTAATGTGGAAGCTTAGAACGGCTTGTTATGAGATTACAACTCATTATCATTGAACGGTTGATTGATTCGGTGATGTGGAAGCTTAGAACAGCTTGTTATGAGATTACAACTCATTATCATCAAATGGTTGATTGATTCGGCGATGTGGAAGCTCAAAATAGCTTGTTATGAGATTACAATTCATTGTCATCAAACGGTTGATCGATTCGGTGATGTGGAAGCTTAGAACGGCTTGTTATGAGATTACAACTCATTATCATCGAACGGTTGATCGATTCGGGGATGTGGAAGCTCAGAATAGCTTGTTATGAGATTACAACTCATTATCATCGAACGGTTGATTGATTCGGTGATGTGGAAGCTTAGAATGGCTTGTTATGAGATTACAACTTATTGTCATGGAACGGTTGATCGATTCGGCGATGTGGAAGCTCAGAAGAGCTTGTTATGAGATTACAACTCATTATCATCGAACGGTTGATTGATTCAGCGATGTGGAAGCTCAGAACAGCTTGTTATGAGATTACAACTAATTATCATCAAACGGTTGATCGATTTGGTGATGTGAAAGCTCAGAACGGCTTGTTATGAGATTACAACTTATTGTCATAGAACGGTTGATCAATTCAGTGATGTGGAAGCTCAGAATGGCTTGTTATGAGATTACAACTCATTATCATCGAACGGTTGATTGATTCGCTGATGTGGAAGCTCAGAATAGCTTGTTATGAGATTACAACTCATTGTCATCAAACGGTTGATCGACTCGGCGATGTGGAAGCTCAGAACGGATTGTTATGACATTACAACTCATTGTCATGGAACGGTTGATCGATTTGGTGATGTGGAAGCTCAGAATAGCTTGTTATGAGATTACAACTCATTGTTATTGAACGGTTGATCAATTCGGCGATGTGGAAGCTCAGAACAGCTTGTTATGAGATTACAACTCATTATCATCGAACGGTTGATTGATTCGGCGATGTGGAAGCTAAGAACAGCTTGTTATGAGATTACAACTCGTTGTCATCAAACGGTTGATCGATTCAGTGATGTGGAAGCTTAGAATGGCTTGTTATGAGATTTCAACTCATTGTCATCGAATGGTTGATCGATTCAGGGATGTGGAAGCTATGAACAGCTTGTTATGAGATTAAAACTCATTATCATTGAACGGTTGATTGATTTGGCGATGTGGAAGCTTAGAACGGCTTGTTATGAGATTACAACTCATTGTCACCAAACGGTTGATCGATTCGGCAATGTGGAAGCTCAGAACAGCTTGTTATGAGATTACAACTCATTGTCATCAAACGGTTGATCGATTCGGCGATGTGGAAGCTCAGAATGGCATGTTATGAGATTACAACTCATTGTCATGGAACGGTTGATCGATTCGGCGATGTGGAAGCTCAGAACGGCTTGTTATGAGATTACAACTCATTGTCATGGAACGGTTGATCAATTTGGCGATGTGAAAGCTTAGAATAGCTTGTTATGAGATTACAACTCATTATTTTTGAACGGTTGATCGATTCAGCGATGTTGAAGCTCAGAACAGCTTGTTATGAGATTACAACTCATTATCATCGAACGGTTGATTGATTCGGCGATGTGGAAGCTCAGAATAGCTTGTTATGAGATTACAACTCATTGTCATCAAACG
>MU224339.1:25607-35884 GCA_018584345.1 Thuja plicata
GGTTTTGGACTCATCCCCACTATCTTCTGAGCTCTCACTTCCGCTTCCATGCTTCTTAGCTTTGGAGGTTTTGTTTTCACTTTCGATGTCCATTGCTCGGGTGCATGCCTCTCCAAAGGATGATGGTCGTCATCTTCATTTTCCGCTTTAGGGACGGGGTTAACCCTTCAATGAACCATCTTTTTTTCTATCCGTCAGCAGGTTTGTTATCCAATTTCCCTATCAGCTCCTTTAATCTCCTGGTATAACCCCTAACTAACTTGTTTTTGCCTTGTCTGGTATTGTAGATTTCTGTAACTATCTCATCGTCATCCCGTAGCAGTTTGAATTCCTCCTCAAAGGCAGTATGAAAGTCCTTCCATGTGGTTTTCTGAACTGCCTCCAAATTTGTGTACCAATCAATAGCGATCCCTCTTAGTGTGACAGGGAAGGCTTTTAACCATTCATCTGTATCATTTTCTCCATTGGCCTACCATATGGCGATACACGATTTACAATGTCGGGCCGGGTCATCGGACCCTTCGCCAGTAAATCTTGGAAGTTTTTGCTTGAATACTGCCATTCTTCTCCCTCCTACCGGGACACTTCCTCCTGGTGCGATGCTTCCTCCTGGTGGGACACTTCCTCCTAGTGGGATGCTCCCTCCTAGTGGGACACTTCCTCCTGCCGGGACGCTCCCTTCTGGTGGGATGCTTCCTCCTACCGGGCCGCTCCCTCCCGGTGGGATGCTTCCTCTAGAACTAGTGCTCTCTCCTTCTCCTTGTGACTCCTGTGTCTGGGTGGAGTGAAGCGTCTCTCGATACTCCCTGGGGGCAGGTGTTTCAGGATTCTCTCCTCCTCTCTTCAATGTTTCTAAAATGGCCAAGTTGGCTATTCTTTCTATGGTGTTTTGGATCAAGCTTTCCTCAAGTTGTCTTTAGCTTAGAGATTGGTTCCCCAACTCTTGCAAGCGGCGACGTCTTGCTTCCTGTTGTTGTTGGCCAAGAATCCGCACTCCGGCTTCTCCAATTTCTTCTCCAGGACTGCGTTTAGGATATTTGTTTGGAAGCAGGGGCATGAATTTATAAAGTGGACCAAATGTCTAGCCAGGAGTCGAGGAACTCCGCAAGGTAGATCCTACACACTGGTGGTACCGAATTTAGTCCGTACCGTGGTAATATGGAACTGCTCTCTCGGCTTCCCTTTCCATGTACCGCACTATCCGGGCTACCCCCCTCGTGTCTTGATCTTTCCTTGGTATTCCCTCCTTTGTACTATGACCTCTAGGTCCGAACTTAGGCAGTGGCGCCAAAATGTAGAATGGTTAACAATGCCAAATATACAGAACAATACAACAAGCATTCAAAGATACCATCAATACAATTACCAATAAACAACTAATTACCAATACCAATGAGATGCACAGAGTACCATACCAGAATACCAGATTGGCGAGGAAATGTTTATTTCTCTTTCTATTACCAAAAACCAACAACTCCATACAATAAACCAAATCATATATATAATAGTCGGTTGGTTGGGGAAACCAACGGATGCACCTCCTCGCTCCTAACTACCCTCTCGACAAAACATAATTAAGTCTTAATACAAAATGACTTTATTTTATGCTACAGTGGGGCTTTTCCTTTCCTCATCATTGAATGGGTGCGTAGCTCATTGATTGAGAAGTTATCAACCACACCTAGATGTTAGGTTTGAATCTAACAATTTTATCTGCAGCCTAGGTAGAACCACTAAAATTAAGCAGTTCTAATTTCAAGTAGTTGGGAGAATAAGTGGTAAAAAGTTGCCTCATCATTGACATTCTGCCATAAGAGAATAGAAAGTAGAATGAATCAATCCCAGCTGTTCCATTACAAGCTATAATTTTCTCTCTCATTTTTTATATTGCATATTGTTTTTACTTTATAAATATTCTTCTCATACAATTATAAACATGAGACTAATACAAGTTCACTCCAAGCAAACATACTAAAAATCACCTACGAAAGGCCCAGAATCACTACTTAGAAATCCACTTTATTTAGAATTCAGATGCGCATTAGAAATCAACTATGGAAGATCAAAAGTCAACTTAGAATCCCACATTCGATGTCCCAATGAAGATTAGAACTTGCTTCTCCACAATGATACTCCAATCTTTTAACCAATTAAGCTTAATCCCTCGGACCTATCTTGCCTATTATTAAAACATAGTAATAAAATATAATGTTCAAGAAATCATTGGGAAAACTGGAAAAAAAAATGTGTTCTTGACAGAGTGAAATACTGTAAAATAATTAATACTAGGCGTGTGAATTCCTTAGCATAAGTGCCTATAAAGATGATGGCAAAGATATAGGTTCTTTCATTGTTTCCTGTTGGCTAATGGCTATTGGGAATCGTTGAAATAGATGACGCTTTTAGGCTTTTTGCAAGCATCAAAGTGGTTTGTGTTAACTACAAAGGTTTAGATTTTACCATATGCAGGTTGACTCTTTTAGCAACATAAGCAAGGCTGACTTTTACAAATCATTCAAAGGATTTAGTTGTGTTTCAGCATATTAGAGAAGACATTGTTTAGATGAGTACAAGTTCGTGCAGAATTTGGTTAGCAATTGCATCGCTTCCATCAGTGAGGGACATATTGAGCAACGCCAACATTGCTTTCCTTGCAAAAAGTGTCAGCAAGTACAGGTCAAAATTGTTGCAGTAATGCCAACCATTTATTGCATTGAAAAGTTTTGTAAGTTTGGAATGTCATCACTTAATCAGTCTTGCAATGGTCATGAAACTAGCCACCACAGGCAAGCACATTGGATACTAACTTTCAACCAAAATATATGGTATCCCTGGGAGGCTGCAGGCTTGTTAGGTTTCTGGAAGTGTTAAACAGCTGGCATTTATCAGTGATGACATGGAAGATAAACAGAGATTAGAACATAACAACAAAACAATCTTCAAAGCGATATTTGTGCTAAACATCTAGTTAAAGACACCTGAACCATCAAGGAGTGTGTTGCAAACTAATTGTGTTAACTAGCGATTATCGGTGGGTCATAAATGAAGAGACCTGACCTTCATGAAGGGACAACCTTTCCAAGAACGCACTAGAGGGAAAAGAAGGGAAAAGAGGGAAAAGAAGGGAAAAATTATAATGACAAGACAGCAAGGCATCAAAGAATTAACATCAGCATTCGATCAGATAAAGATTACAGAACTCAGAATTAATATAGCAAACAGCAGTTTATATATTGATCAATACTGTGGTATGAAGTATAACGCATTACATGATTTGGCTGATTTGTTATATATCTTTCATTTGATAGGGAGTATGAATATGTGCAGATATTCTATGCTACTAATGTATGCATAATTAATAATAAAGTAGGCATATACAATGATCACGAAGATTCCTTTAGAGCTTACATCCAATCTACCCTTCCGTTATGGAGGGGAGGTAGTGTTGAGCGTTGTTTTTACACAAGCCAACTTGCTAGGATCTCGAGATTCAATTTCCTCTATTGAAAGAATAACGAAGTTATTCCCAAGGTTCTCCGGGGTCGGGTCACAACCTGCTTGGTTACTCAGTTGAAGATAAATGTGAATGTTCACGAGGAGGCCTTTGCTGGTACGTTCAAGACATCAAACTGCAAAACAATCTTTAGTACTGTTTTTGGGGTTTTCTGATTTAACAAGATTTATGTTTAACTAAAAGTGCAATTTTGTATTTTCAAGATGATTAGCTTCAGATTTAAGACAGAATTCAAAGGAGCAAGGTAACAAGAAATAAAGTAAATTACTGAAATGAAATCCTACGGACATAAACTGTTGTCTTCCCTGCGAATTGAATGATGGAGAGATTTGGAACAAACTCAAGAGGTATAAATCAGTCAAAGTCGCAATTCTATACCCAATGGATGCAAGCGTTTGGAGAGAAGATGAATTCACTCGTGCAAGATATTCAAAATCTATCAAATTGTGAAGCCACCAAGATGTGCGCACCCACGAGACGGATTTATCGTTAAGCCCAATAAACGATCCCTTCCACGCATTCATCACAGCAAGGTAGATAGACAACAACAAACTCCAACTAAGGTAAACGCGAATTCAAAACACAACAAAACAAAAGGCTCTTTGAAAATAATGAATGATGTATGCACACATTCACCAATTCGCATAGATGGCAGCAATTAACACACCACAAATGAAGCACCAAATGTAGATCTTTATTGCATTAAGAATCCGACCCTATTACATTGATTTGATTACAATATATAGAGTTTTTGATCTACAAACTCTAAATGCCAATATGAGGTCATCAAAGAGTCTAAATTAATGAACACAAGCTAAACTAAAACTTTGCTGAAAAGAAACTACTACTAACTGATACTAAATAGCTTGCAAGGATTTTAAATCCATTTACAATCAATTTGTCCATGCAAGAGGGACCAAACTCGTCAAGAAAAGAAAGAGAAAGAAGATAGGGTTTCTTCTGAGAACTTGGAGTCTTCTTCTTGATTCTTGGAGTTCATCCTTGGAATCTTCATCTGGAGGTTCTTCTTGCAGTGGGAGCTGATAGGGGACCCTTAGTCCTTCCAAAACGAACTCAAGTTAGTCATCAATCTGATCTGGAGTTCAACTGCCATGCAAAAAGGTGATCTCGCTGGAAACACTCAGAATTTCGGCCCCCGACCTCTACTCCGAAGTTTTTAAGTACCCAAAAATGGCTAAGTGTCGAACTGATTCTGAAAGTCTGAAAGTTTCAGCTCTTTCGGAGGCCGAAATGCTTTAAAGGCCGAAAACTCGAGAGGTCGAAAGGCCGAAAATTGCACTAGCCGACGGGGCCGAAAGCTAAACTTTGGCCTTTGCAGCAAAATGACCAAGTGTTGAAAACTGTCTTCTCCGAAATGCTAAAGAGGTCCGAGGAGTCAATGGGGGAAGACTTCTGGATGTGCAGCCGGGAGCCTATGTATGACTTCTTGCACTTCCTCGTAGTTTATCTCCTTCCTTTTTACCTTATTGACCTTTTGTTCTTGCTTCTCTTTAAATATAGTCAATTCGGAAGCAAAGAATTGGATCTCCTCTTCATGTTCTGACATCCTTAACATCTCTTCTTTCGAATAGAACAGCTATTATAAGGCCTCCTTGGTACTGATACCTGCCAGAATATTCCTGAACTGTTGGACCACTTCTTTTGATGGCCGTAAGATATGTTTATCTTCATCTCGGTACAAGTCGAGGCCAATTCCTGTGAAGAAAACATCTATTTCTTCTACCCACTCCAAGACCTCTTTCTGCTTTTCCAATATGGAGGCTTGACATTTCTTATAAACCTTAATTATCTTGGCCATTTGTTTGATCCAGGTCTCGAAGTTGTCGAGCTCTTCGCCTTCATATATCTTTACCAATATCTGGAAACATTGTTTCCTGATTATTTCTAGGTCTTGGAGGGCGGCCTACCATTTGTTTATCTCAAAATCTAAGCCGCCTTCATTCTCCATCAAGTCTATTAAATTTGTAGCTTCGATCAAAATGACCCTGTAAGGTTTAAATACCCGTTTGATGGCCTCTTCTCCGTACTGCTCAAAATCACATTTCCAATCTGCACTTGCTTGGATAAAGGACGGGGTCAAACCTGCCGGCAAGTCTGGGGTGTTCCTTTTTTCTAATACTGCCTGTAATGAGGCCTCCAAGCAACTTGGATCAATAGGACCAACCATTTTGTGAATGAACTTTAAAGCTTCATTCTATTTTTTCAAGGATTTTATGGTTTCCTCGTCCTTGCTCATGAACCCTAGAGCATGCTTAAGCCCTAAGGCTGCCAGCATTTTGCTCCCTTCCCTGGTGGGCTCCCCCAAATCTACCTCTTCAAATGTGTAATCTTTTGGGGTCGCTTGTGTCTGAGAGGTGCTAGTAGAAGGAATTGCAACTTGTCCTTCCAGCGACCCCTAGTATCTTGGGTAACATAGGATATAGTTCTTGCGGGTACGGTGACCTCTGTTTGGTGGAAGGCCTACCCTACAGACGCCATGCTTGTATCTTCCCCCTCTTCCTCATCTGTATAAGTCCTCTTTCTCAACTGAATCTCTTTAGTGAACCAGGTGGGTTTACTAAATGCGATGACGAGCTCATATGGGGCAACATGGAGGACTGAAGCTAGGTTTTGGGATCCCGGGGTTATCTCTTCCTCTGACCCTTTGTCTTATTCCTCTCCTTGTTCACCTTCCCCCTACCCTTCTCCTTCTCCCCTTTCATCTCCCCTTATCTCTTCTTTCGCTGCCCTATCTGGTCCATCCTTTCCTTGGCCCTCTTCTCCTGACGAACTAATCGGCACTTCTGTATCGAGGCCAGTCATGCCCGCTAATGTGGTTTTGGGGAACAACACAGTTTCCTCGCTTGCTGACTCTTGGGGAGTCGGGATGAAGCGTGGTAAGGGAACAGATGGTGGTGGAGTAAGTGTTGGCATTGTGGGTGGCGGAGTAGAAGTTGAAGGAGGTGGAGTCGGCGTTGGAGTTGGGAGAAAAGGTGGCGGAGTAGTAGGCGGTGGGAGAGAGGTTGGTGGAACGGGAATGTGAGGTGGAGTGGTAGCGGGAGTCTCTCCTGTGGCCTTATCCCCTGTTATGTCTTGGGCTGTTGGGCCATCTTGATTTCCAGTCCCTTGGTCTGTGTTGGAGCTCACCTTTGTGATAGGCACGTTCAGTGCTAGTTGGTGAACTGAGTGGGAGGTGGAGTGAGGGTCACCTGGGGCTGGAAGAGTGATGGAGCTCCTGTGTCATACCCTATTGCATAATCTAGTGTGTCTTGCCCTGGGTCTGAAAAGCCCTCTAGACCTTCAAAGTCAAACATTTGGAACTCATCTGATCCTAAGGCCTCCAAGGGATTATCTTGTTCCTTGGGATCCTCTTGGTGTTTCCTGGTAGTCTCCTTCTCTTTCCTCCTCTGAGATCTCGTCCTTTTGATTAGAGGTACCTCTTCTCCTTCTTCTGGCTCCTCTTGTATAGTTTCCAGTTGTGGAGACACAAAAGTTCTCTTCCTTTTATATGTTTTCTTCCCCTTTTCAGAGGTAGGAGGAGATTGTCCAGAAGTGGATGTGGCCCTTCATCTGGCGAAGCCTGTGATGACCTTGTTGGAGGATCTATCTGCCCAGTCATTCTAGTCTTAGGAGCCTTGTGCCTTGGGTTCGAACCATACTCTACCGCACGTTCGTGGCCATAGACTATGCTTGGCTTCTGTGGTGGTGCCTTCTTGTACTTGGGCATGGTAGATTTCTCTCCGCGTTGCTTATCCGTCTTATGGGGTGGATCCATCAATGTCTTTACCGGGATTGGATCCATCTTATGAGGCCTTTTGATCCATGTTTCAGTCGTCCGGAGCACATGTCTGGCTCAGAACTCAATATCATCATTCTCATCCTTGTCAATTTTTGCATTCATGATGGGCCTGTTATATATTTTATCCGTGGTGTAAATGGCCTCCATCACCTCATCTGAATCATATTCCCAAACCTTTGGGGGAATTGGGGTCTTCAAAGCATGTTGTGCAAGGGTAAGGGACATTCTGCAATAGTCTGTGATTTTAACCTCGTGGTCATCTACACAATTTATCCAATGATCTTCAAGATGTGGTTCATGGATGTAGAACTTGCCGATGATATGGTTGTATGTGCCTATAGGGTCAAAACGAGGCCGGATTGTCTTATACAACTGGAGTGGACAATCGTCCCATTCCAAGGCCAAGGACTTGCAAACCTTCATGTCTATTAGGGTGTATGGGCCCAAAGAAACAGGGAAATCTCAGTAGTGCTTCTTGTATTTTATGTGTTTGTAGGCATCTGCTAGCTGCCTGGCCATCTCTATAGTGATTACCCAATCAGACGGATACCTGGTCAACTTCTTCGGTTTTAAAGTGGAACCTGCTACCTAGATGTATGTGAATGTTCTAAATTGTATATAATAGGCCCTTATGGCCCTAACCTTGGCAGTTGCTTCTTCTAACATCCTCTTCGCAAAATCACCGTCAATGGATCGGATGATGGCGAAGATGAAGGCATCATTGACTATCATGTAGTCAAGGCTATCCTCTAACATGTTTGCCCTTTTCATTAGCTGTGGATATACAATGTGGGGCCACGCATTTGGATCATTTATGCTCCCCCTCTTGGTGAGCCCTGGGTACTCTGCCCGTGCCACCAATAAGTATACTATGTAGGTACTCATATAGAATTTGGGGTTATGTTTCACTGCAATCAGTTGTTCGTTCAACCTGTCACTGATGATGGTGCCCCAATCGAACCTGGCCTTACGGATTATGATCTTTTCTATAAAAAGGATCATCCAATCTTCGAGTTGGATGGACTGGGGTAGTCCATACACCCTGCTCAGTAATGTCACTGTCGCCTGGATATCATCCTTCATATACCCCCTCCTGAGGTCTATTTTGTCCAATTTGTTTTTTGCAAGGGGTTGTTTCAGGTAGTTTTCGTTGACGATCTCATATGCTTCTTCTCCTTTGTTTCGGAACCATCGGTTTCCCTTTTCGATGAAGAAGTCATAGAACTTGTCTATGCCTTTATGAAGGTGGAAGCCCTCTTCTATGATATCTGGTCTAATGTCTAGTACCACCTGTCCCTCTGTGTTTTGGACCACCCTTTTATCTGGATTGTAGTGGTTTGCCAAGGTCATGATCAGCTCGGATGATGTGACAGCCACTGGGTGGGCTGCTGCGCTGACTAGGCCAGGCAGGACTAGTGAGGTGCAGTCCTCAGTTCTCCCTGTTGGTTGGGAACATCTTGTTAGGAATTGATCCCAATCCACGTTTCCGATGTCAATATCGGTGATCTCAATGTGTTTGTTCCCGATCTTCGAAGGGGAGTTATTCCCCTTGTATAAGTACTTCATTGGTGACGCAGTCCGTTTCTCAGGCATTCCTGCAGGAAGGTGCAAGTATCAGTGTTTTATTGAAAAGGGAAACTAAAAGAGCAGGAAAGCGATTAAGCTAGGAAAACAGAAGCAGAAAAGCTCTTCAAACAGCCAGAAATGCATCTTTCACACT
Organism: Thuja plicata; assembly: GCA_018584345.1. NCBI lineage: Eukaryota > Viridiplantae > Streptophyta > Pinopsida > Cupressales > Cupressaceae > Thuja > Thuja plicata. The sequence continues at coordinate 34,641 of MU224339.1, forward strand.
CGCGGCCTTTTCGGATTTTCGGACGCCGAAAACTAGTTAGGGGGTCGAAAAGGCTGAAAACGCGAAAGAGCAATTGTCGAGGAACGAAAACTTTCGGACTTTTGGGGTGCGAAATTCCGAAATGGGTCTTCGGACTCTGAAAGTCCGAAAAGGATCTCGGACTCCGAAAGTCTGAAATCCGCAAGGCATACAACACCTATGGAGATTCGGACTTGTCGGCGTTTCGGACGTCTCAGAGGTCCAAAACGCCGAAAAGGCCGAATCTTCGAGGAGCATTTGGGCGACAAAGACCCAACCTGATTTTCAACCTTTCAAAGGCCGAAAACCTGCGACAAAGGTCGCGACAGAAGAAAAACAGAAAACCTGAAGGGGCAAACACAGACAACGACAAGGACTGACGAGACGAAGAGAGGCCTCCCCTGCGAGGCCAAGGGCGTAAAGAAAACCCTAAGGATTTGGGGGGAGCGCACTGGACCAAACAAACACCCAAAACGCAAAAGAAAACCTAAACCTAACAGCAAAGGACAAGCAAAACAGTGAGCAAACCTACCTCTTCGAGAGCTAGGAGTGGAGGACGGAGGCAAGCGGCTGCAGGTACAGAGCAATTAACCAAGAGGAGTGAGATCGACGAAAAGGCGAAGAAGCAGGGAGCACAGAAGACGCTGGAGAACAAAACTGTCATGTCCCCTCTTTAGCTCTGTCTAGCAGAGACATGTGAGTTAGCCTATTATGGAGTCTTGTAGGCTGGCATTGGTGGTTAGAGACTCAGTCTAGTAATTCAGTGTTAAGATTTGGCATCTCTGGCAGTAAGGGTCCAGTCTGGAGCAGTTCCTTGATTTTAGGTGGCAGTTCCTACTTTTTAGGAGGATGTGACTACTTTTCGGGGTTGGCTTCCATGAGACCATTCCTTGGTTTCAGTTTCAGGAGATTTGGGTGTGTATCCTAGTTTCTAGGAGCATCCCTAGATTTTAGGGATGAGACTGTCAGTTGATCCTTGATTTCCGACATCAGTCACAGACAGGTGACAGTTCCAGTTTCAGGTTTCTGAGGTTAGTTGGGCATTTTGTGACTATTTGGGATATATTTTTAATATATTTAAATATATCCTAAGTTAGCATTTAATAATTAAAATAAGGTTGTCTATAGCCATTTTGGAGTAATAAGGGGTTTTTGGCCTCATCTGGATGCGTATCCCTTGGTGTAATAGCTCGTTGGAAAGGTCTTGGACTTTTCTAAATATTTCT
>MU224339.1:36244-46964 GCA_018584345.1 Thuja plicata
TGACTACAGCTGCAGCCCATTGGGAGTTGTGGTGGCGTCATTCTTCCTTGCTGCCCACGTTTGGTTTGTTGCTGGTGTGAAGAGCTGGAAATCTGCATATTGTGTCTTGCATATTCATTGCTGGTCATTCCATTTTGTAGCAGCTCCAAATTAGTGAATGATAATTGCTAGAATACAAAGAAATCAGATTATTGTCCTGGTACGAGTTGTAATATTTTGGATTGTAAGTGTTCTAGTTTATGAACATTGTTTCCATTCTTATTTTGCACTATTATTGTTTACTGTCTCTTTATATATATATCTTCAAAACTCCAAAAAGAAACAAACCCCTTTCTGCACTTCTGTCTATTCTATAAGATCACCAGAAAATTACAAAAAACCTAGTTTATTAAATAAAAATTACAGCAGATCAGAAACAGGAATCCATCAGGGATCTTTCAAAAACGCAAAGTGAAGTTCATTTAGGGCCTCTAGCCCTTATATAGCCCGCGGCGGACATCATTACTTTTCAGTGTTTCGGCGTCCGAAACACCAAAAAGTCCGTAGGTAGACACTTTCGGCCTTTCGGTGGTTTCGGAGGCCGAAAAAACCGAAATGGCCGAGCTTCGGCCTTTCGACCATTTCGGAATTTCAGAGGACTTTAGGTCCTCCAAAACGCCGAAAGGGCGAAAAGGCCAAAAAAGAGTCTTGACTTTGTCCAACAAGCTCATAATGAGACCCACTTGCAAGGAACTGGGAAAGGGGGCAGACTCGAAGGCCAAAAGACAGAAAAAAGAGGGGGGTCCCCATGGTCAGAGGACCAAAATGGGGTGTGTTGTGGACCCACAACAGGTAGGACATACCAGGAATGCAAGTATCACAAGGGTCCATTCGAGCTGGGTAACCCCGTGTGGGGCTGGGAGGCCAAATGGCGGGTGCCATTTTGTGCTCCTGGGGGCTTGATGGACGAGCTCAAGGCTCCTTATATGATCTCCCATGGTACTTCATATTGAGGATGGTACTTCATATTGAGGATAGGTTATTGGGGAAACCTGAGGGAATCCCACTTATTATGATGGTTAAAATTCTATTATAACATTATTGAATCATATATTTATTTATCTTTGATAACTAATCTGGTTGCAAGCTCTAAATCAAGATATTTAGTTGAAAATTTACATCCCCAAGCATAATCCAAGCCCCATTTGGGAATTCTGGGGAAAATTGAGTAAGAGTCCCAATAGGGGACATTGCATATGTGTGTGTGTATACGTATATATATGTATACATATACATACATGCATGCATGTATACATATATATACATATACATAAATATATATATATATACATATACATATACATACATATATATACACATACACATATATATATGGGGGTTCTATTGTGGCCCCTGCAATTTATTCGGGGCAATACTGCATTAATTAATGCTCTACCAGCGGAGGATACTCCTTCAATAACATTTCAACCTCCTTTTTTCCCCGTGGTGCTGGCTTGAATGTGTTGCCTTCATTTCCCCTCCTTCCTCCTCTTGTAGGATATCCACTTTTTTCTTCTCAATCCTTTGCTTCTATAACTTGAACACTTTTCCCTTCTATCTCCTATAGGGCAGCTACTACTTATTCCTTCTTGTTTTTCTTTTCCATTTGCAGGTTTACAACACACATCACTGCGGCTGGAATATCACTCTAGCAAATCCTACTGGCACTAAGATGTCCCAGGAGTGAATGAACCTTTGTCATCAATATGAGAACCAAGTGATCTGACCAAGTGACCACAATCCCTACAACACAAGGTAATATTATAATACAAAGATCCAAAGATTGAATCAAAGAATGCTTTCACTAATCTGTAAAATTGAGCCATAGATCCTCTTCATCAAACAGCAATGGATGTGATAAAACTTTTGAATTAGTGATCAATCATTTTAGTGGTAATCAACAGTGAATATGATAAACATTTTGGATGATGATCAACCATTTTAGTGGTTCCAAAATGGTTTAAAACCGGAATGATCTTACTATATTTGAAATTGTAATTATTTGTAAGCTACCACATCAGATCTAAAAACATAATCTATCATCTGTGAGATGTATGGGAGCATATCTTGATCTTAATTGACAGTCTGAATGGATGAGAGTGAACAGAATATCACCTGAAAGAATCTTTCCCAACAGGATTGGGAAAGTTCTCAACACTTGCTTGCGAAAATAATGTGGGATTATCGAAGCAGTTATGTACTTTTCTGTTGTGCAAATAGCACTGATCATTCCAGGCCTAAGAATACTGAAGCATATGCTCATATTGTTTGAGTGTTTTTTACCAGTTAAGGCAGCTTTCGCATTTCTGGAAAAATGAGGCTTACAATCTTTTTGTGGAAATAACGAAGGTGGGTTCTCTGAATAGGGTGTATTGACAATTTTTGATGGCTAATATAAGATAAACAATATAAATGGCTCTAGATTATTTATATAATCTATTCTAAAAGTGTTTTATAATTGAATGCAATCATCTATAATTATTAAATATTCTGTATTGCAAAATGTGAGGTGGAAAAAAATCATTTTTCATTTTTTGAGGAGATATCGAGAAAAAAGTTTCTTGGCAGATGTTTTACTTTTAAATCTCTTATCACCATTTGATGTCCAATTAACATAATAGGTTAAAGGCTTCATGCTTTGGTCTGAGATGGAAAAGTGTTTGTCCCTCCATGGTCATAACTTATACATGTCTTACTGGTTCACATTGCATGATAGTAGAGTTGACTAGGGTTAAGGAATTTTTTAAAATTTTAATAGTAAATGGAAAGGCGGCTTTGAAACTTGATGAAGTAACATATTAAATAGTCTTTGATTGTGTTCACAAGGCAGGCATGCCTACTTGTACATCTGTACGCACACACACAGCTGTGAAGGAGATGTAGGTGAATGTCAGCCATGGTACTTTAATTAACAGTTGTTGCACTGTGGATAAACATGTCAAGTTTGAAGGCTTTGAGAGACACAAATGATATGTATTTTCTTCAAATGTTTTCATATTTGCCATGGTGAAAGGCTCTTGCAAGGTTAACTTACTTGCCATCTAATGTCTCACCTTCAAGATCCTATTTACAGATTGAACAAAAGTGATCAGCAACATGTAGCAATTTGATGATTTCAAAAGTGTCCATCTTTTACACCATTCTCTCAATTTGATGTTTTCTTCAAAATTAGGAACAATCTTTTTTTATCTCTAAGAAAGATGCAAGCATTGATTCGCAGTGTGGTTTAGAATATTAGAGAAGAGTGTTTGTGATGCTGATTGTTTGGCTAGCAATTGCCTTCTATAAATGAGCTTGTGCCAAGTAATGACCATTTCTTTTTGCCTTGCAAAGTGTGTCAATCAGTCTTATAGGTCAAATGTTTGGGTAATGTTAATCAACCTCTTGCTTTCAAAAGGTTTAAACACTTCCCATTTTACTGGTTTTGCAATGGCCATTAGTCAAAGACATAAAATATTACAGATGTTCACATCAGATGCTAAAATCTTTATTTATTCAATTAGTGGCATCTACAGTGGCCCATTTTCAAGATTTTCATTTAACAATAATAGTAAATGCCTTTGACAATAAATGAAATTCCTCTAGAAAAATCAATCCACACATATAAAATTGCTTGGCATTTTTTGAATTGCTTTAAATCAATGAATTGTGTAGGGATATTAGAGCAATACCCAACTGTTTGCAGCTTATGCAAGATGTACAAGTTGGTGGCACTCTTTCAATAAATGCAGAGCATACAAACCAGGCCAAAGAATAAATGGCCACCTAAAACCTAAAGTGCTCTGGAAGAGAAAATTCTGAAACTAAACCTTTTTTTATATATTGCTGAAAGTTAACCAAATTTTGAAAACACATAGATGTACACATTTCTTGATAATTTTAACAGATGCAGAAAACATTTGACTGGAAGATATATGTGCTTAACATATCATGTATTTTTTTAACTTCTTGTTTACTGGTAAGGATGGAAAAGTAAGTCTATGGCAGACTCAAAATGTAAATTTAAAAAATATATAATCAAATGGACAAAAACCATATGACAGACAACATTACTGGAAAATTCCCACACTGAGTCAAGTTGAAAGTTGAGGGACTTTTCATTATAGACACTGTGAGGATCAAGCCCTGAAGTATAATGAAAATCAACTTGATAAAATATGTTCTTTGCTCACTTAAATTATCAGTAGGCTGTAAGTATGTCTGTTGAGTATGGTCAAAGTCACTTTGAAGTCTGTCATTTAGTTAACCGACACAATGAGAAATTGGAATATAAACTCAACAAGCATTCCAATGAGCGGATTGCTTTGTGGCGGCACATCAACTTGATTAACCCCTCAGCATCCTTTTATATTGACAAGTCAATGCATGCAAAAAAGCATTTAAACAGCTACATAGATGAAATAACTGAGCAATGCTAAGTATGTCTGTTGAGTATGGTCAAAGTCACTTCGAAGTCTGTCATTTAGTTAACCGACATCATGGGAAATTGGAATATTAACTCAACAAGCATTCCAATGAGTGGATTGCTTTGCAGCGGCACATCAACTACACTAACCCCTCAGCATCCTTTTATATTGACAAGTCAATGCATGCAAAAAAGCATTTAAACAGCTACATAGATGGAATAACTGAGCAATGCTAAGTATGCAAGTCTTGGGTTCAGACATACCTGACAAGTTCTTCAAGTTCCTAACGCCTCTTTGTCCCACTGCTCAAACTCTTCTGAGATGGAAAAGGGAATAGATGATATTGCAATGGTTTGTTTATCCTTGCTGAGTTTAAATGAGCATAGTCGATAAGATTTCTGTTTTCAGAACAAAAAAACATTGCATTTGAAGTGCATAGAAATCTGAGATAAGACCAACACTGGCAGCTTTAAATCTTATAAAATCTAATAACGAAAAATTATATCTGTTTTACTTTTTTTTATTTGACAGATTCATTGACCTCCCATACTGCTCCCACTGTAGGCCAGGTGCACGTCAAATCAGATGACTTTCGGTTTTATTGACGGAGGTTTTTGCATTCATCTGCAAGTGTAATGTGCCTCTCAGCGAAATGACTTGTGGGAATCTCACAAAAGCAAAGAAGTCTTCCGCTAGAAAGCCCTCACAGCAGACGTGACAACGCAAACATATAATTAGCTTAAAAGGAGCTCAACACGAGTATCAACAGATCACACTTCCTTTATCAGTTTATGTTAATCTTTAATTTGACTGAGACAACATGGCATGCTCCTAAGGGTTACCACAAAAGCATAGGGAAAACTTCTCCAAAGATAGCACAAATTGTTTGTCCACCACCATCAGGTTCATCCAACAAGCTGTGACATGCGTAACCATTGCTATATAAAACTGCTTCACCTTGTATCACATCAACACAATTTTCAAATCACAGCTTCCCCACATCATCCTAAGAAGGGCTACAGCACTCCAGTAGCAAAGATAGACCTAGTCACATGTAGAATTTGAATTTCCTAGAAAAGTAAGGCTGAGCATTCATGTCCAGCAAGTGTTCATTACCTAGACATGGAAATTTTAACTACCAACGCACAATACTGCATTGCTCAGCGGGAATCTTAATAACAAGGTATCCAAGGCCACACAATCATGTCCATCCACCAACAAGAACTATTAAGGCATTGAGATCAGCAAAGATGACTTTCCCAAATACCAGTTTCAAATTTTAAATATAATTTGAAAAGGAAACTAATTCTGGTTTGGGTAGTCTAATCAATCACTACTAGCTTGGGTGCCCATTCATAGGAAAATGAAATCTGTGCATATGAGCTATTGAGCTTGATGTATTAGTTGATTCCCATCTCCTTTTACTGCTATGCAGGGATTTTTTCAAAAGAGTAGTGCCATGCCCCCGCCTAAGAAAAAGTATGGATGAATTGCTCCCATCATTACCACTGATGCCAATGTGCATAAGAAAAATCATTGTGAAAAATATTTAAGTGAGTTTAGTGGAAAAATTGATGTGTATGGGTTCAAAGAGAAAATTGATAATTGTATTAGGGCCAAATAGTGATGGTGATTAATGACTATAAAGAAAATAAAGTTAGACAAATGTATGCTTTGCTGGCTGACCAAGACAAATTTACTCCATCTATGCTGGCCAATTTCACTGGGTCCGCTGCAGAACCCCCGGGAGCCTCCGTCCGTTCCAATGTACTGGTTGGAGTGGGTTAGGTGTTAAATAGGGCTGTTTTAGATGTGGCATCGTTTCCAGTAGGTCCTTGACTTTTATCGGTATCTCTATTTGCATCATCTGCGCTAGGATGTTTTGTTCTTCTATGGCTCGAGTAGAAGTGTCGGAGATATCCTTCAGGTCCCTTCGGGCCTGCGATTCCTTCTCGATCTCGGCCTTCGCCTCAAGTGCTCTGTCTTTCTCCGTAGGAGGGTCAGGATAAGTGGCCTTCTTTGCTTGTGCCCGTGTAATTTCCAGAATGTCTCCCTCTGTGTCTCTGCTCTCCATATCAATGTAGTTGCAACTAGGCTTCGGGCAGTTAGCCTCCTCATGGTCCCCCGATCCACACCAGTTTCTGTGGAGGAGTCACCTCCTTCTGGAAATCTCTAGAAAAGTGTCCCCACTGGTTGCAATTTCTACACTGTATCATTGGTCTTCCCTTCGCGTCNGTCATACTAGATCTAAGGGCGGTTGTTGTTATTGTTATTCCCTCTGCCTCCCCGTCGGTTATTTCTGTAGCCGTCGGATGATGTAGTATTGTTGTTATTTTGTTGGCCGCCGGTTCTAGATGTGGAAGGTTGCTCCTGTGTAAACAACACTTGTCGGTTCCTGGCCCTCAGGTTATAGGGGCATTCTTTAGTGGAATGTCCGGCAATCTGGGAGATATCACAAAAGGACTGCTTCGGGCAAGAACCTTTCGTGTGTCCGGCTTCCTTGCAGTCCGTACACCATACCTCGTCCTCTTCAGTTTTGTTTGATCCTCCTTTTGTTTCCTTGATCTCCCTCATCATCCTCTGGAGGTATTTTTGTAAAGCATGAACTTTCTTACTTGATTCCTCCGAGGACTCCTCATCCGAGGACTTAAATTTCTTTGATGTCTTGTATTCGCTCTCGAGGTCCATTACACGGTCATATGCATTGTCGTACAATGTTGGGGGTATGATCTTCATTTTCTTCCGGAGGGAAGTTCTAAGTCCTTCGACGAACCATCGTTTCTTCAATTCGTCCGCTGGGGCAGATTCCATCTTTCCGATTAGTTCCTTTAATTGGCGTCCGTAGGCCCTAACCGACTCATTCTTTGTTTGTTTGGTGTTGTAAATCTCTGCGAGGATCTTATTGTCATCCCTCAACAACTTGAATTCTGTTTGGAATTCTTTCTTCACTGCCACCCATGTAGTCAAACCAGTTTTGTCTACATCTAAGTACCAGTCAATGGCTCCTTCCCGTAATGTGGCAGGGAACTGTCTGACCCACTCGTCCTGGTTCGTGACTCCGTTAGCGGTCCATATGGTTTCACAAGTTCTGCAATGGCGGACCGGATCCTCCTTGGCCTGGCTCGTAAACTTGGGCAACTTTTGTTTATTTGCGGCCATCCCTACCGATCGTTGCAGTTGTTGTGCCCCCTGTGGTTGCAGTGGTGGGGGTTGTGTCTGCCCACCCTGGTTGCCGGTATTTGTGAAGTTTCGGCTACCGGAGTGTCTTCCTACGTTCGGTGTCCTAGGGTTGAACAGAGTGTCTTCACTGCCCGGCGCTTGTGCCTCCCTGGCACCTCCAATCACGCGCAGTCCTTCTTCACTCCTTTTTGTTCCCTTCGGCTTGGTTACGGAGAGGTTCCGAAACTCTTCTCGTGTTTCCTCAATCAGATTCAACCTTCGCCACATCTCCTCAAGTAACTCTTCACTACTCCTTACCCGGTGCTCCGGTGAACGGTATTGTTCCCCTTCGGTTGTCACACCTCCCGTGACTCCCCCGTGGTTACCTTCAGTACCACCTCTGTGGTCCCCTCCAGTTAACTCTTCGGCAGGTTGTCCCTCGGCGAGTTGTCTGAACCTTCGGCGACATTCAATTTGTTGGGCAAAGATTAGAGCCTCATGTGTAGCTTCCAAGGCATTCGGTTGTTCCTTTTTATTCCTATCCTTATTTAAAAGATTGGGCATCAAAACATCATATGTAAACCATAACACAAAACACTTTTATTTATTCATAATTCCGTACAACAGATCAACTGTGTGATCTTGCTATCATGAATTTTACAGTGTTCTTTTTATTTCCTCCCAGGCTTAAAGCTCATGGGTTTGTTCTTCGCCGATTGCCATCGCGCTCTTCCTCCTCTCGGCAACTGCTTTCGACAAAGTTCCTTAGAGTTTGTTGTCGGCGTTGTTCACGCTCCACTTCTTCCCTTCGGTTCCTTTGAGCGATGGTTGCCTGCACCAACAAACGAGGTAGTTGATGCAATAGCCTATTTGTCACGGGGCTGACGTTTAGTGCATCCCACACAATGTCCTGGGCCACTTCTTCTCGTACGACTTCTCTTCGTACAAACGTTTCAATGGCTACTTGAAACAAAATGTGGAAGTCTACTATCAGAGCATGCTCCCCTTCAAAAAGTTCTATGACTCCATCCTCATTGGTTCTCACGCTGATATTCTCCTCAAATGGTAGTCCCATTTAACCATTCATTCCTCCGTCACGTGCCAGATTCGGTCGGCAACGGCGCCAAATGTTTACCCGTTGGGGTGGATTAGTTTACTGATGCATAAATACTGAAATGCAAATAACATAAGATAGATCAAAGAATACCAAAGCTTTTATTAATCATTCGTAACTTCGTACACACACCATAGATTCTATGATATCCCTTCCAAGAGAAGTACATTGTTTATATAAAACCCGAAGGGGTGTGACCAGACGTCACCACCAATTCCCAACCATCGACGGGTATTAACTAAGTACCGTCGGAATATACTTAATATAACTAAACATAAAGTAGACTCTACGGCTAACAACAAATAAAATAAATAGATTCTTTATTCTAAAGCATCATTTTAATAGCTCTTTTAATAAAGAGTCCTTTAAAAGTGGTAAGGATGGAAAAATAGTTTGCTCTCTTTATCGTTTGCTGCATGATAAAATATCATCTATGTACTTGGAAGAAAATATCTACAAAATTAACCATATCTTCATCCCACCAGCACTCCAACTGAGAAATATAAAATTTCTTACAGACCATTCATGGATTGAACCATTGAGCAATAGAAAGTTTAAATTCAACTTAGAAGCTTCAAAATAAAGAGTTTTCATCAACTATAGATGTAAGAAAGGGTAAATGAGCCAATATTTACTCAGCATTAAAGCTCCTTTGCATATTATTTTTGTAAAAGAGACTTTTAGCAATGGTAAAGCAATTAAAAACATTTTATTTGTTTTGTAGATAAATCACAATATATGTAGCTCAGCCAAAACATCTAAGTAAAATTAATCATATATTCATCCCATGAACAAGTTGAATAAAGATTTATAAAATTGGTATGGACTCATTGTTGAATGAACAATTGGAATTCTATAATCATCTCAAAAGGTTCCAAAGAATCCAACTAAGACAAAAAATAAGAAAAATAAGAACACAGAGATTTCCATCTTGGCTGAAATTTGCAAATAACCATCTTCTAGATTTAGAAATGAGAGTCTGAACTGAAACAGAGACAAGCAACCTCTTTCATTTTATTGCTCAAAATTAAACGTCATGAAATCATATATGCTTATAGTTCAAAACTTCAAACAAATTAACAATAAAAAATGAAATGACCTCTTTCAACCAAAAAAATTCAAATGACAAAACCGGAGCCAAAAAAAGAAAGTATCATATAGCAAGATGCTAAACTATCCTCAGCAAGCAGTTTTGCCAATAATGTTCTTTAACGGTGGTAAAAACAAAGAAATAATTTGTATTAAGGTTTATTTGTTGTATAATGGCCTCTAACATCTACATGGCCTAGTCTCTTCATCCCAGCCAGATCCGAATAAGAAGCATAAACAGATGTACAACCATTTAAAGATTGAGATAAATAAATCTTAAAACGAATTCAGATGATTAAAACAAATGAAATATGTCCCTCTTATACTCAAAAGAAAGGAAAAAAGATAAAATATTTGCCTAATAAAATCAGCAGATATGTAATGTCAAAATATTCTTTCTACATTTTTTTGTAAAAAAGTCCTTTATAAGCGCTCAACTCAAACTTCCTTTGAAACTTTGTTTCCATTCTCTTTTTGCCTAATAAGGGGTCTATATGTAACTGAAATATCTATCAAAACAACCATATCTTTATCCCTTAATTTTCGAATATAGACATACAATTTTGATTTACACTCAATTGTAGATTGAGTAATAGAATGCCTAAACCAAACACATAGGATTCGTAAAAACAAAATAGTAACTGCCCTCTTTTCCCAACAAGAAAGGAAAGATTAAGAATATCTATTACACTTATCATAGCTTCGTCCCACAATACTCCAATAGAGAAATATAAAATTTCATTTGTCTGCATTCACAAATTGAGTACAAATAAACCTAAACCCAACAAAAAATTAATAAAGCGAAAGAAAACAACTATCCTTTGCTAAAAAGAAAGAGCAATCAGAAAATATTTAGCTAATGTAATAAAAAAACATAAAGAAATAAACACAAATACACATTCTTAATATTAGC
>MU224339.1:65936-91909 GCA_018584345.1 Thuja plicata
ATATGACCTATTAAAACCAATTAGTACATCTTAGGACCCTTTAGGACTATTAGTACACCCTAGGTTCCTTTAGGACCCCTATTGTGACATAAAACTCTTTAAGAACCCTTAAGATCCTTAAGACCTAAAATAAGACCCCTTAAGACCTAATAAGACTGGACTTAAGACCTAATAGGACTAATATGACCTATTAAAACCAATTAGTACATCGTAGGACCCTTAAGACCTAATAATACCACTTAAGACCTAATATGACCCCTTAAGACCTAATAAGACTATACTTAAGACCTAATAGGACTAATATGACCTATTAAAACCAATTAGTACATCCTAGGACCCTTAAGACCTAATAGGACCCCTTAAGACCTAATAAGAATGGACTTAAGACCTAATAGGACTAATATGACCTATTAAAACCAATTAGTACATCCTAGGACCCTTAAGACCTAATAAGACCACTTAAGACCTAATATGACCCCTTAAGACCTAATAACACTGGACCAAAGTCCTAATAGGACTAATATGACCTATTAAAACCAATTAGTACATGTTAGGACCCTTAAGAGCTAATAAGACCACTTAAGACCTAATAGGACCCCTTAAGACCTAATAAGACTGGACTTAAGACCTAATAGGACTAATATGACCTATTAAAACCAATTAGTACATCCTAGGACCCTTAAGACCTAATAAGACCGCTTAAGACCTAATAGGACTAATATGATCTATTAAAACCAATTAGTACATCCTAGGACCCTTAAGACCTAGTAAGACCACTGACCTAATAGGACCCCTTAAGACCTAACAAGACTGGACATAAGACCTAATAGGACTAATATGACCTATTAAAACCAATTAGTACATCCTAGGAACCTTAAGACCTAATAGGACCACTTAAGGCCTAATAGGACCCCTTAAGACCTAATAAGACTAGACTTAAGACCTAATAGGACTAATATGACCTATTAATACCAATTAGTACATCCTAGGACCCTTAAGACCACTTAAGACCTAATAGGACCCCTTAAGACCTAATAAGACTGGACTTAAGACCTAATAGGACTAATTTTAAATATATTCATATATTTGTTTCCATTTTACATGCAGTTATAACATGTAATCAAGTACTTAATTGTTAACACTTAGCTTTAACATGTTACATCTAGATGGCCACTCAGGATATACCAACACATGATGTACCAGCTCAAGATGCACCTCACACTCCTGATCTGGCGACTATTTTTTAGACTACCCAAGTAGAGATGGATCGACTTAGAGAGTCCATCTGTACATCAGAGTCAGGTGGCATATACAAAGATATTTGTATCTCTATATTGAGGAGTTTAGAGGATATGACTGCTAGACTGAGATCCCACTCTTCCTTCACACCACAGGTTGTTGACAGTATTTTTCGAGAGTTGAGGGCAAAGGTATCGGGTGATGTTTCCTTGGAGATGGTCAAGATATGTGTCCCCAAGGAAATCATTAAACGAGAGGTTTTCCCATTTTATGAGGGGAAGCCCAAGGTGAGGGCATATAAGGTTACATGGTGTGAGATTCTACAAATTGCATGCATGATATACCCTCATTTTCTTGCAGTGCGTGGTCATTATCCTAATAACGGCCATATTCCATTATATTTTGCATGGAAGTTGTACGCTGAGTTCCGTTTGGGACTCAGGGTCAACTATTTAGATCTTCCCGCATATTACGGTCAGGGGCGCGGTAGAGTTGTAGACCGTGATCAGTATCGTAGGGCTAATTGAGTTGTACAAACTTGTAGAGAGCTGATTGGGCAGAGGACTCTAGCAGTGGCACCGTGATGGCTGCTACTGCAGATAGAGTGGTCATTGCTTCCCAGAGGGAGGTAGCAGACAAGATATGAGAGATTGCTTCTGCATCCACCTCCATCACATCAGATATAGTGGGCAAATATATTTTGACTAGACCAAGTCGCGCCAGATCATCTACTGAGGCTTCATCTAGTACTACTATAGGGGTCAGTAATGAGGCATATAGAGTTGCAGGTCTGCCTCCACCTACATATATATGAGCACTATCATATTTGAATGCTGGGGTGCCTTCTCATGTCCTAGGAGATTCATTTCATAATGGATGAAGTTTCTACCCCTTTCTCTAATAGGTGAAAGAAAAATATACTATAAAAATATACTATAATTAGGTGAAACAATGCATTTAGTCTCCTTTTCTCTCTCATTGCATTCATGTCAAAATCATTCTACTGATTAGTATATTACCCCTTTCTCCATGCTTTTTCCAATGATTCAACATGCCTTATTTGTTTCTACTAATTATATTTTCTTTTTGCGTGTATATTTTTAGAAAACAAATGAAATCAACTGATTAGTATATTTTGATAGTGTAATTATTTAGATTTCTTTCCTAGATGGACCGGGCTATGAGTATTTCATATTGATCATCACGTATGTGGATATTCTATAGATAGATGCATTGATTTAAAACAGTTGAAGATCGTATAGATAAAGGGAAGATGAACATTAAGTGTACTCATGAACTAACAATTCCTTTATTCAACAAAGTTAATCATGTGAAATAAATTATGTGCTTTAAGAGATTGGTCCTAACTCGTTTGATGTTGATGATACACAGGAAATAAAAGAGAATCACTTAATTTGCAATTAGTTATTTATTAACAAGAGACATGCAAACTGTAAAAAAGAAAGCAAATAATCAGAAGAAGCATGAAGCCATGCAAATAGATTTGATGATTTTTGTTGGGATGGCAATGAATTATTTTATGACAAAAATGATGACTATTCAAAGAAAAAGGTTGAATCTCCTAAGTTTATTTCATGAAACGTGGACATAATTATAGAATGGGTAAAAATACAGTATTATGTCACACTTTTATAAAGGAAAAGGTTAACATCATCAAAAGTGTTCAACTTTAACGACATAAAAGTGAGATTTATGTTTGGAATTTGAAGATGATGTAAACTAATGAATTGTGTAAAGTTGGACGAATTTTATGCCTATTATTTTTATTAAAAAAATTGAACAATTATTGATATGTTTTTTTATATTTTTTAAAGTCTAATTTTCAATTGTTGTAAAAGTACGCTACAAATGAGGGGGTCTACCTCTCACCAAAAAACTATATGTAAATAATCTTTTTTCCTCTAATTTAAAAATATGTTGTAGATGACATGTATAGGCAGTGCAGAGAAAAAGAAAGAATGGTTTTCAATGTATAGTTTGTCTGTTATAACTAATCAAAGTCGAAATTACTTGAAATCGACAGTTTTTGTCTCCCACCATATTTCCCCTATCAAATATGCACCAAATTAAATTTAACAAATTACATATTCTTGAAGGGGGGTCTCTCCTATAGTGTTATATATAACTTTTAATTTTTTCTGATATGTTTTACTATTTTTTTCGAATCAACATCTTCTCATCGGTTAATATACCTACTTGTAGTATTTTATAAATTTAATATAGTAGTTCAAATCAAAATACTAAAAAAATTATATCACCATATTACTAACTCTGAGCCCTACAAAAGGGTATTTTTATTTTTTTCAGCAAGTGGATTTTTTATGGATAAATTAGATGCAGAAGGAAAAACTTCTAGTATTTTCATTTTTTTGGTGATGTGGCTGCCACATGGCATGCCAGATAAGTGGACTCAACAGAGTGGGTTTTGACTGAGTCCTATTCGACCGAAACCCACTTCTCAAAAAAATAAATCAGAGAAAAATAAATATGAGTCCTATTTTGACAATGATTTTGACATAATTCAAAGATAGAATTCTCATGCCAAAGAGATATAGTAGTCGACGCATGTAAGTGCTCAGATCTTCAAGTGGGAAAGGTAAAAAGAAGAGAAGCAATTTTTGTTTTTAGGGATTCCTTAGTAAATGGGCACCTAGATGGACATAAGTTGTTTCAAAATCTATCAGCACCTAGGTAGCTTACTACATAAGTTGAGTTTTGGGTGTGGTAGGAGTGACACTCTTCTATAAGAGTTGCTCCTTTCATATTTGAATACTGGGGTGCCTTCTCATGTCCTAGGAGATTCATTTCATAATGGATGAAGTTTCTACCCCTTTCTCTATTAGGTGAAAGAAAAATATACTGTAATTAGGTGAAACAATGCATTTAGTCTCCTTTTCTCTCTCATTGCATTCACGTCAAAATCATTCTACTGATTAGTATATTACCCCTTTCTCCATGATTTTTCCAATGATTCAACATGCCTTATTTGTTTCTACTAATTATATTTTCTTTTTGCGTGTATATTTTTAGAAAACAAATGAAATCAACTGATTAGTATATTTTGATAGTGTAATTATTTAGATTTCTTTCCTAGATGGACCGGGCTATGAGTATTTCATATTGATCATCACGTATGTGGATATTCTATAGATAGATGCATTGATTTAAAACAGTTGAAGATCGTATAGATAAAGGGAAGATGAACATTAAGTGTACTCATGAACTAACAATTCCTTTATTCAACAAAGTTAATCATGTGAAATAAATTATGTGCTTTAAGAGATTGGTCCTAACTTGTTTGATGTTGATGATACATCGGAAATAAAAGAGAATCACTTAATTTGCAATTAGTTATTTATTAACAAGAGACATGCAAACTATAAAAAAGAAAGCAAATAATCAGAAGAAGCATGAAGCCATGCAAATAGGTTATTTTGATTATTTTGAATTATTTTGTTTCATTAAATGTTAATTATTTAATCAAAATTTGTAGACCCCCTCATTTGTAGCGTACTTTTACAACAATTGAAAATTAGACTTTAAAAAATATAAAAAAACATATCAATAATTGTTCAATTTTTTTAATAAAAATAATAGGCATAAAACTCATCCAACTTTACACAATTCATTAGTAAAGTTAATCAAATGAGGGGGTCTACAAATTTTGATCAAATAGATTAAATGTTTGGAATTATTTTGTTTCATTAAAATAGTTAATGAAACAAATAAGGCATGTTGAATCATTCTAAAAGGCATGTGCTCTAGAAAATATAATTAATATGGGGGAATAAATGCATGTTGAATGTTTTAAACATATTACACCAAGTTAAGAAAAATATCTTGCAACACAATATAAAGATAGAATTCTCATGCCAAAGAGATATAGTAGTCGATGCATGTAAGTGCTTAGATCTTCAAGTGGGAAAGGTAAAAAGAAGAGAAGCAATTTTTGTTTTTAGGGATTCCTTAGTAAATGGGCACCTAGGTGGACAAATGAGGGGGTCTACAAATTTTGATCAAATAGATTAAATGTTTGGAATTATTTTATTTCATTAAAATAGTTAATGAAACAAATAAGGCATGTTGAATCATTCTAAAAGGCATGTGCTCTAGAAAATATAATTAATATGTAAAAATAAATGCATGTTGAATGTTTTAAACATATTACACCAAGTTAAGAAAAATATCTTGCAACACAATATAAAGATAGAATTCTCATGCCAAAGAGATATAGTAGTCGATGCATGTAAGTGCTCAGATCTTCAAGTGGGAAAGGTAAAAAGAAGAGAAGCAATTTTTGTTTTTAGGGATTCCCTAGTAAATGGGCACCTATATGGACATAAGTTGTTTCAAAATCTATCAGCACCTAGGTAGCTTACTACATAAGTTGAGTTTTGGGTGTGGTAGGAGTGACACTCTTCTATAAGAGCTGCACCTTTCATATTTGAATACTGGGGTGCCTTCTCATGTCCTAGGAGATTCATTTCATAATGGATGAAGTTTCTACCCATTTCATACTGTATTTTGGTCTATTTTCTTCTCATTCCTCACATCTTATAATTATACAAGAGAGCACTAGTGATTCATTGGATATGTCACTTGGTTGCCTCCTAGTAAATTCTTACATATTATTTGACTTAGATTTGTTGTTTGTTTTTATTAAAAAAGAATACTAATAGACAATATACATATTTCTAATTATAAAAAAAACTAAATGAATAACTAGAAACATACACATTAGATCTCATTGATACTACTGGTGGATAGATATGATGCATAATTAAAACTATAAAAATAAATGCATGTTGAATGTTTTAAACATATTACACCAAGTTAAGAAAATTATCTTGCAACACAATATAAAGATAGAATTCTCATGCCAAAGAGATATGGTAGTCGATGCATGTAAGTGCTCAAATCTTCAAGTGGGAAAGGTAAAAAGAAGAGAAGCAATTTTTGTTTCATCGCAAGGTGCTAATAGATTTTGAAACCTAATTACACTATCAAAATATACTAATCAATTGATTTCATTTGTTTTCTAAAAAAATCATTTCGTGACCAAATAAAGAAAAATAATATATATATACACACACACACACACACACAAATTAAATTCACTCTCTTATATAAGCAAGGTGAAAAATTTAGCATTCCTTCTCAAAAAAATTCAACTATTTTTTTGATAGTCATATTGCCATTCAAAAATCTGAAGGACCTTGGTTCACCATAAAAAATCAAAGATATCAAGGTTCACATGCACGTCATTACGAAATTTTTTTAGAAACAATGCATTTAGTCTCCTTTTCTCTCTCTTCTTGGGGTTTTTTCTCTCTTTGTTTTTAGGGATTCCTTAGTAAATGTGCACCTAGCATGGCCATACATTATTAGAAATTGAGAGATTTTGTTACCTTAATTTTATATTTTACTAATTTTTCTTATGTATTTTCCTACAACTTTATTTTAGCTTGTTTAGGTAGCTTACTACATAAGTTGAGTTTTGGGTGTGGTAGGAGTGACACTCTTCTATAAGAGTTGCACCTTTCATATTTGAATACTGGGGTGCCTTCTCATGTCCTAGGAGATTCATTTCATAATGGATGAAGTTTCTACCCCTTTCTCGCTCTGCATTTTCTACAAGTATTTCTTTTTGCTATGTATTATGTATGCATTCTCATATTGGATGAACCACCATTCTACTTTTCAAATCTTATCTTTGTTTGAGCTTTTGTTGATTATAGCTAGTTTCTTAAAGTATTATATTTTGGAATATTTTTCTATACAAGTATACGGGAATGTAGAATTACTAACCTGAAATGAACAAAAAATTGGAAAAAATTTCAAGAATAAAAAATGCAGATGTCCAACCATGTTGAAAACTCCACTACTATTAGTACAAACTACCTAGGCCATCCCAATGCAACACATGGGGTTTTTGAAGATTTTAATGTTATGGAAGGATGAGAGATCATGCAAGATGATTTAGACACAAGTTGATCGAGAATTCCAAAATGCTTACAAGAAACATAAATACAAGTGTCCAACCATATTGAAAATAACAAGCTAAGTGCTCAAATTATTCAATATCAAAAAACATTCACCCATTAATAGAAAATATGTCTAAACTTGATCTTGCATCCTTATATACATACAAACAACATGGAAAGAGATGAATACAAGATTTATTAGTGATGTGATCAACAACTTACATGAAATTGAATAGGGAAATGCTACCTAATCCACGCACTAATCTTATTTTGTGTTCATGTCAATAACTTGCCATAGGGAACTCAATCAATAGTCTAGGACACATAATTATAGATGATCCTTGACAACCTACTTAAGAGTATAAATATAGTCTCAAATTAAAGCAAATTATGCTTTAGGTAGAATTCGGCAAAAAAAAATTACACTCTTTATACAAGCACAATTGTAACCTTATCGCAAGTAGTAGATTAAAGATATATTAGGAAATTTAACCATGTCGGCTAGCAATTTTTTTCATAAATGCAAGCAATTTCTATGATGGAAGGTTTTTATGAGATGTGGTCTTATTTGACAATTAAAAGGTGCCTTGATTCCTTTCTCTATGTTACATTATCTAGTGTTGTTGGGTAAACCAAAAATGTTTCATTATTGGCTCTTTGTTAATGTCTATTTTTTTTTTGCTAGTGAAAGGACTCAAACTTTAAACTAATAGAATATAAGGCTAAGTTGTAAGTGGTACTTCAAACTTTGTGTAGTTATCGCTTGGTAGTTGGCCCCCATGATTTGCACTTTATTTTGATCATACACAAATATATTTATGGTTTTAGAGTGTTTAAGTAGTTCAACTTTTGTTTAAAGAATAGAGATTATCATCTAATAGTGATTTGAGCACATAATAAACTTATTTTGTTTGAAAAATTTTCCACTAGTGGAAACTAAGAATTAGAATAGGGTTAAAAAAAAAACTTAGCCATGGAAAGGTATTGTTGACGGGGTTTTGCTGACCGGGTCCGCCAACAGTCATAAGTTGTCACCGGGTAACGGAGGTACCGGCCAACTCCGCCTGCAAAGGTTATTCGGGGAAATTAGATCCCCCGGGCCTTCAAGCACCTGGGTGTCGGGTCACGACGGTGCGGGCTCAGTTGGGAGAAGTGACTGTTTTCGAGGGGGATAGCTGGTTTCTTCAACTCGTTCTCTCCGGAGATTCAATAAGGTAAGGTCTCCCCTAGCATTCTACACTTAGCAAATAAAATGAAAAAAGATCTTGCAGGGTTAGAAACACTTCATCTAACTATAGTCATGTTTAAACGTCTGGAACATCAATAATACTCTGACATACTACACTAAATACCGAAGAAATACACAACTATCAGCTAGTATTTTATCAGTAGCGAGGGTAAAGAGGTCGTTGATCTATTTTAACATATCAGAGTAGAAGACATAAAGAACATAAAACATTAAATACCATTAACTCAGAAGCAGGAATGCCAACAACATCATTGCAAAGAATTCTTCCTTCTTCATTAATGTCTCTTCCAGCAAGCACTGGTGCGTGATACAGTGGTGGCTCCAGGGGAGCGTCTAACTATTGAAAACAAAACAATGGAGCATTGAGCTCTGCAACTAAAAAAAGAGAAATCGCCTTTCTATTACTGTGGACAACAAAATCATCAATTTTGCCGACCCTTGGAAATGGGTCGGTCTGGCTATTTATACAATTCTCTTCTAACCCTAACCCTATTTTACATCATGTTTCAAGAAAATAAAATATCTGGGGGCTGGTACTACCTGCGCCACCCTACAAAAGACCTTGAGACGGAATAGGCCTGTCCTGTCAGAAGAATGAGACAAGAATATACAGCGAAAGAATCGGCCTCAAGAAGAGAGCCAAGAAGGAGAAGGAAGAAAGTAGGTCCCCCGGGGGTCGAGGCTACATGCCTCATAAATGGGAAATGCGGGCCCTGTCTCCAATGCACTAGGTGTACCTCCGAACGACGCCTCGAGAAGACCACCCTGTCAGAAAACCAACTGTTGAGTCGACGCCCTCTTGATGTAGCCAACTACCTTCTGACAGCCTTTATTAACCGCTCCTGAAAGTGACTGGTCGGCCTCGGGGACCAGGACACGGATCACCTAAAAGAATACAAAATTTTGGATCCGAGACTCCGAGATCCGGGAACTTACGTCCCCAAAAGAATAAAGAATACCCAATGTTGTTACTCATCTCAAGGTTGTTTATTATCATTGAAAGCCTAGAGGAGGCGGGAAATGCCATCTTCATCGATATCCCTTAGGCTAGCCCTTCGGTACTTAGCCACTTCAATTTGTTCCCCCAGGGCCGGAACATTTTCCTTAAATTCATCGGTCATTTTTGCCGCGTCGTGACAACTAAGCACCAGGTGCTTGAAGGCCCGGGGGATCTAATTTCTCGGATAACCTTTGCAGGCGGAGTTGGCCGGTACCTCCGGTACCCGGTGACAACTTATGACTGTTGGCGGACCCGGTCAGTAAAACCCCGTCAACAGGTATCTCAAAGTTGGGCAAGTGGTTGCTATGAATAATTATTACCATTAGTTGACGTAAGACTTGTGAACTATTTTGTAGTGAGTGCTTTAAAGTCTAAATCACATCCCTCTTATTTACAATCTTATGCTTGAACAAAATGTTGGCTCAATAAAAACCATTTTCTATTTCTTAATAGAATCAACTAATTTTACAACATTTTTCCATAATGCATATGAGAAATAGAGAAAAATGGAAAAGTACAGTACTTGAGCATTATAGTAGACCTGAGATTAAAACTTACTACAAAACTAACTCATCAACACAAATAAAAATATAAAAGTTGTCAAAGTGATTGATGGAGATGACTAGAAAGTCTCTTCTTACCATAGAATTGAAGGTGTCTTGCTGTTGACAAAAAAGGGTAGATTTTGCCCAAAAAACTAACAAAATCCTACCTTAGTAATGAGTCAAATCAAAACCAATCTCCCTATATTGTTGCTTTGATCTATTCATCGACAAAAATATTATTTGATTTGGAGGAACATAGAATTGAAGACATCTTGAAGTTGAGATCTCAACATAAACCTTGGAATATGACACTTTTCACTCAATAGGTTTCCCTTCCCCGATTAAAACCTTCCCGATTGATCGAACATCTTCATCTTCATCATCTGCCTTAAAAATTACAATTTCTAGTGATCGAAAGTTCATTTCGTACCACACTTTGTGCTACAAAAAATTTAGAGTTGATATCCCTTTACCAATAGTGTTTAATTTTATTTAATGATGAAAAAAATCTTCATTTTATGATTTATCTAATCCAAATTCCTTTCTTTTTTAATATTGTGTCCATAATAATCTCTACCTCTCTATCTACTTCGTCATTTGAGAGGAAATCCTCTTCCAATGAGAAAAAGATCAAGTTTAGTGATCCAATGAAATGTTCATGAGAATTATATGCCATTTGTTAAAGAAACAATCATTAATTTGAACACTTGTAATATTTTAGAATGCATTACTTGCAAACTAATCTAATTCACTAATGATAGTTGTGAAATAATATCACATTACTATACAAATGATAAAAACCTTTGTTGCATATAAAAAAGATAACAAAACTATGATAATTACACATTGAAAATCTCTACTCTATGATTTAGCAACCACCACATCCTCCTTTTTCTTTATTAGTGATTCTAGAACACTATTATGTACAAATCTAAGAAACCTCCCACAACCTAACATCCCACCACCAAGTCAACTTACATACTCTTATTTTTTTCACTTAGAGAAACCACTAGCCAATTGCTCTATCCAAAAAAACATAGTAAGAAAAAATCCCTTCCAAACTTAAAGTTCTACTTATTATCTTATAGATTTCAAGTCTAGATATCTCCATAAACCCCATGTTTAATAAAATTTATGCAATAGGCCAACACAAGTTCCTTTGACACTATGAATGGAGGCAAAGATGAACATTCACAATAAAAAAAATCTTGCAAGACAATCATATACACGTATGACAAAGAAGCAAAATAAAGCAAAATAAAGCTCATTTATAATGGAAATATGAAAAACCATGGAAATTGCTCCCAAAAGCTTTATTACTATATGGGTTATTTCATGGTTCACTTTTATGCAAATTTTCTTTATAGCTGAGTTTGCACTCAAAGAGAGAATTCAAGAACAAATCAATGACATGGGACCTTGGTGTTGATGGGCGCTTGAGTTGCAGTCTATGTGAACCATTTGAGTGGTGTGTGTATTAGTTTTTCACAACATTGCACAATCTAATAAGCTATGAAATTAGTAACTTTGACAACATTAAATAATAAAAAATGAAACTTATCCAAACAATTTCACGACATGTCTAAACCATAAACATGGTAAGTGTTTTATTCACATATTAAGTCTCCTAATAACAATAAAATGATCATTAACATTAAGAAAAAATGTGACAACTACAACTTCTCGGTTTCTTAAACTATACCCCTTAGCTTTCAATGATTTGTATTAAGTTTCAGTGTTTGTCCAATTGTTGGGCATCTCTTATAAACTTCTCGCACCAGATGAGGAGCAAGGATGTAGTCGATAGTGTTGTAAATAGAATATTCTTAATGTTTAAATTGAACATTAAAATAATAAAAAACAATACTGATGTTATCCACTCAGTACGGAGAAACATTATCCACTTTAACGGTACAAATTTAGTAAACTATTCATAGGAACACAAATTATTATTTATGCGAATTTATATTCCATCATTTCCAACATTTGAAGTTTTAGTGAAGAAAATACAACATACACATCACATTCCATTATCACATTCTTTGTCCCCTTCTTCACCTCCTCTCTTCTCATCCACATTAGTAGTTATAGTGTGTGAATAGTGCTTGTCACACACCCAGAAGGATTCATTACTTCCTTGCCTGTAATGTCTTTTCAGATTTCCACCTTCGAGAATCTTCTTGCTTCTCAATCAATTCCTCTACCAGTACTCTCTGTGACTATTCTGACTAACGGTCTTGCAAATTTCCAATGTAGAAATCTCCTCATTTTCTTCAATTCTTTCCATCTCCAAATGAGTTTCCAGTCATTTTTCTTCTTCATCAGCAACACCCTCGCAAATGATCTCCTCACATAAAACCTTCTATTTCCCTTGTTTCTCCCGCAGGTTTAGAGCGATGTGCAGGAGGTTCTGGCATTGGGGGTGCCATGGGCGGATAGAGTTGGAGCAGAAGATCACAATTAGAGCAGTAATTGAGCACCCTGGTGAAAATTGGCGATCACGGCTGCCATGTAACATCATTGGGTACTCAGAGCAGAGTGCTTGTGTTGTCCATTTGGAGACATATATCCTCTTTCCTCAGCCTTGCAATTTAATGCAGAGCCAAGTGGATTATCTTACGAAGACACTTCTTTAGTCCTCCAACTTAGGATCACACTCGTGGACCCACCCACTTTCAAGACCTATCAATGGTCATTCCTCCTTCATTATCTGATACCTCTTCCACTAGACCCCACATCCTAAGGCCTACACTCACTTAACTCATCCACTAATGCATATTTGGTTTGGTGTTGTGACTACCCCAATCCACAAACACTTCACTTCCCTTCAACAAACTCTCTATGCACTGTCTACTTATGACAATCAATAACATTGTTTAAAAGGTTAGTTCCTAGAGTGCCCAATCCATGTGTCCCCTTACCCCTAAATGCCTTGAGACACCTTAACACCCTCCTAACCTTCCATCCACTACAATCAACCTTCTGAACCCTTAAAACACCTTACTATTTCATAAATCAAAATAGATTTTCCACCCACTGTCCTACTATGACAGTCTAGGCAACTTCTGGAACAATCAACCTAAACACCCTTGCATAGGGTCCCTTGCCCCCTCTAACCACTTAATAACTTTAGGGACACACCCTACGAACTTCCCACACTCCTGCCTTCACACAACTCTCTCTGACACATGCATGAAGGACTGTTCTTTTACAAACTACACTGCTACTGTCTTCTCAGGGACAGAATAATGGTCATCTCCATTACACTCCAACACGCGCCTCCTTCTGCATGGTACCTTGAGACCTCCATGATAGTTGGAGTACATCCCCTCCAACATCCAGCCCAAACGTGAGGGGTAATTGGTCGTGAATCTACCAAAGACTTCATATTTTTTTCCTCTCGGGTTACCCTATTGGAGCGTTATGGCAGTCTACTCTCAAACAGAGATATCTCTCTGATCTCTCAACCAAATGCAATAATTCCAAAAGCAAAATGGAGTTAACTCACTGCCCTAACATCCCAAATCGACACCTCAACAAAAAGATAGCATTACCACCCTTTAAAACACTAAACAACAGGTTTTGTTACACAGAGAAGACAATGAATTACAGAAAATGCATCATTTTATTGATTCAAAACTTAAAAACTCTTTATCCTCCCGACTCCTCCTGCCATTCATCGGGCTATTACCATACAAATAGGCCTCTTTCCATGTTTATAAGATCGGCCAACTGTTTATAACTTCCCTCAAACCTCCTAGGAACCGACTGTAACAGTCTTCTAACCGACTGTCCTCCTATTACAAAGATATGATAAATGTTGTCAAGTTGACAACTACATTCCAAATGAGCCTTTTTACATTCAAAGTGGTCTTTTACATGACCCCAAACACAAACCATTTAATCAAAACCCTACTGTTACCTCTAGACCATTACATTAGCCCTAGGTCCTATGAACTTGCTTATTAGCCCTTGAGGCTTTATGAACAACTTAGACACCATTGCATCCTACTGCCCTTATTACATTATTCTTGTGACCATTCAAGTCATATTACATGTTCTGAATTCCATCAAACCTATTAAAGACTACTAACTCCCTTTCCCATTACATGGTGACCCTTGTAGGGCTATTTGCCTTACCATGACAACTTTACATTATAGTAATTTCATTACATTCCAATAGGCACTAATGGCTCAAATTACAATGTTTGAGACCTTTTAGGTCCTTGTAGTCTTCATTTGTCTTCAATTCTTCTTGGATATCCATCAGGGCTTCATGGTGACCCCTAGGCTCTAGGTGCCCCTGCACCACAATTTCAACCCCAATTGACAGCCACATATGTTTTACGTTTTCAATTTAAAAAGGAAAAAAACTCAAAATTGGTGATCGAGTAAGAGGAGGGAAAAAGCCCGAGACTGAATTCCAATCAGTCTGTCCGTAGCTGCTGTAATTTCTATTGCTTGGAACACTTAGCGCTAAATTCATTTCCATCTCAACTTGCAGTGAGTTGGGTTGTTGAGCAAACTTGAAATTTGTATTGATACAAAATAACTCGAAAATTGTTAATGGCATCCATGGAATTGACGTGGATATTATATTATGAGGGCCCTTCCGGTTAACCACCTAGAAAATAAGGTTGTGGAATTTGGTTTTGTCCGTCACTTGCATTTGCTCGAAAGTTTCTAAATCCTTTCAGGAAATCCATTCTGCTCATATCCTGCAACCATTGCAATTTATGAGTCCACATTCTTTTGAGGCATTCTGTCAAACAATTCGCATGCCTTGTATATGCATCCACATTTTCCATACATGTCAACAAGGGTAGTTACAATTGTAACATATCACAGAAAATTCCCCTTCTATTATAATTTGATGCATGTCCATACCCCGTTCTGAAACTCCCATTTTGGCACAGGCAGGGAGGATGCTGGCAAAGGTTGTTAATTTTGGCTTTATGACTGCTAATTGCATTTTCTTGAAAGTTTTAAAGCCTTTTCAACAATTCAATTTTGTGTGTATCCTGCAATATGGCATCCCATGAGGCTACATTTCTTTGAGGCATTATGTCAAACAATTCACATGCCTTGTCTATGATTCCACATTTTGCATACATGTATATCAGAGAATTTCCCACAGTAACCGACAAAATTCCCCCTTTTGTTATGCTTTGACGGATGTCTATATGCTGTTCTAAAGCTCCCATTTTGGCACAGGCAGGGAGGATGCTGGCAATGGTTGTCGAATTTGGCTTAACACCTGCCAATTGCATTTGCTTGAAAGTTTCTACAGCCTTATCAACAAATCCATGTTGTGCATATCCTGCAATCATTGCATTCCATGAGATGAAATCTCTTTGAGGTATTTTGTCAAACAGTTCGCGTGCCTTATCCATACATCCACATTTTGCACACGTCTGTCAGGGCAGTTGCAATAACATCTGGCGAAAATTCCCCTTCGTTTACGCTTTGATGGATATCTTTACCCTGTTTGAAAGCTCGCATTTTGGCGGAGGCACGCAGGATGCTGACAAAGGTTGTGGAATTTGGCTTTATACATGCCAATTGCATTTGCTTGAAAGTTTCTAAAGCCTAATCAACAAATCCATTTTGCACATATCCTGCAAACGTCGCAGTTCATGAGAACACATCTCTTTCAGGCATTCTGTCTAACAGTTCGCGTGCCTTGTCTACCCTTCCACATTTTGCATACATGTCTACAAGGGCACTTGCAACTATAACATCTGACAAAATTCCTCTATCCTTTATGTCCGTGCCCGGCAAATGTGAACTTATCGGGTTGGAAATCTGTTTGTTGCATATGATGAAACAGTATGACTGTTTCGCGCGGACACCCATATCTTCTGTACACTGTAATAATTGTATTCCATGAGACGTTGCCTCGTTCTTTCATGTGATCAAACACTTTACTGGCATCTACCAAATTGCCGCATTTGACATACATGTAAATGAGATTATTATGAAAAGTTGTGCGTGGCTAAGGAAAATTGCCCGTGGGCGATGAAAGAGTGGAATTTTTACATTGTGAAAGTGTGTTTCCGAGGATATAAGTTTGCTAAATAGAGTAGTGTTCATGGGGATTGTGATTCAGAAGCAAAACCTGCACCCCATCCAACATAGTGCTGTGAGATTGAGATGAGATGAGCAGAGGATGGCAATGGCAAGGAAAATGTACAGGGCTATTTGTTAGAAATTTATATCCAACTTAGTTTATTTTGGTTTGCTCTGTTAATGCATTTGTAGCGATCAGAGCAGTTACAGTTTAATTAGGTTTCCTTATGCGGGAGCATCTGCGAGGGCCTGCAAGAAATTTGTTGGATTCATCCGCAGTTAATTGGTTATATGGTTTTGCTTGGTATTTTGCAGATTTAAAAGATGGGCAGAGCTCTGGTATTCTGAACCTAGCGTGCAAGTTTGACGGCAGCAGTACACAAATCTGACAACGTTAGAAATGGTGGAAATGGGTTTCAGAAGTGAGAATGTTGAAATCCCATAGCTGAAGATTCGTTCCTTCTTTCCGTCCAAATGAAAGGAACAAGTAAATGAGACTGGTTCGCCCAACACATCCCCAAATGAGACGGTAAATGCCCAACATATCCAAGTCGCCATACACGCAAAGGATTTTCCTCTGGAGGGTGAAGAGCAAAACCAAATGTAAGGAACAAGTAACAGTCAAAAGCAGACAAGGAGACGACGAAAACACGGCGTTCAAGTTTCACGGCGCAAGTACAAAAAGATGGCAACAGCAAAAAAAAAAAATTCCGACGGCGCGTTGCCGTTTGCGTTAGACAAAGCTGGTGGGCTGTGCCCCCAATGTAAAAGGGCACTGGACAGGAAATTTGCACCAAGCCCATCGCCACTGCTGTTACTTCCATTGCCACTTTTGTCAGTTGTGTTTGTCAACAATTGCTTCTGATAATGGACAGTTCCGTACAGAGTTTAGCTTTTACGTCGAGAGACGTATCTACAATGACAATCAACATTCCGTGTTCAACATTTTCAGAGTGATTATCTCGGCTATTTCCTCGGCAAATCTCCTTTTGAAAAGTTAACTTCTCCCCAAAGCTCCCATTCAGTTAATGATCACATAAAAAACTTTCACTCATCTCTTGTTGACCGGTCAGTTAATGACTGCTGAGTAATGACTTTCAATTAGGTCATTAAATAAAATTGGAAGTTTTGCAAACGTTAACAATGAAAATAAAAAATAATACAATGTTGGTCACTCAAACCACCCTAATTTGGTATATTTTGACTATAGACCCCATTTGCCCTAAGTGTGATCATACCCCTAATTATGTTAAGACAACTCTTCAATCACATAATTCATCCGAATCAAATTTAATTTCTTAAGTGATTTAATCACTAATTTACATTAATTGTTTTAGCCAATCCAATAAGATCAATTCAATTCAAATCAATTCAAATCAAAACATGACTAAAGTAATTAATTTAAAAGGAATTAAATGAAATCTTAATTATACCTCATCACTTGCAAAATCAATCTTATAGCCTAATAAATTCTCATTAATATTCCCTCTAACCTAACCAATCTCAAAATACCCAACCATGAGTTCAAACTCATCCCAACCCCTTCTCACATGCTAATTTTTCTTAATTAGCTAATTAACCCTAATTAGCTGGGCTAATTAACCCTAATTAGCTGGGTTAATTAGCTAATCCCCCCTCCACCCATTCTCTCTCCTCCCATCTCTATCTCCTTAATCACTCATCTTAAGCTTTAATCATAATCCTAAGCTACCCCTAAGCTTGTTACATTCATAAATTTGTGATTAGAAATTCAACCCTCCCTCAAAAGTCAAAGTTCTCAAGTTTGACCTTAAACCCTCACCCATGCTTCTTAAACCCTCACCGCATACCTCATTAATGCTTTCATAAATGAAGCATTAATGACTCTTACACATTCTCTTCCACACTCCTCATTAATGAGTCTTACACCCTCATTAATGACTTCCCTTCTAAAGTCTTCTCCCCTTCCTCCATTTCTTCTATAAATTGGATGGATTTTGAGCTCAAATGACTCTGAATTTTAAAGAGTTGAAAGCATTCTTATGCTGCCCATATTTGGAGAGTTGAATGAGCAAACTTATGTTGCTCATATTTTAGGGACTTATATTGCATTTTAGCTTATTTCTCACTTATATTGTTATAATCTTCATTTTTTGAACTTAGGATGCGTGTTTCTTGAGCTTTTTAGATTAGTTTCATTTGAATATTTCATTCTAGGTTGTATATGTCACTGAAATATGCATAATCTGAGGGCTATTATGTCATTTTTCATACTCCTCCTAAATAGGAAGCAATAGGTTGATTTTGGTAATTGCTATGCTTTGCTAACCCTTGTTTTCACTAATGCAATGATCTATTAAAATGTTGTGTCTTTCTTAACAGGTGCATAAAATCACACACACAGTCACACATTTTAGATTTATTGAAACCGTTACAAATAAAGTGTAACATTGGATATAAATATTTGAGTCTCCAGTAGAAGTTCTTCCCATGGACAACTTTCTCTACAAGCAACATATGCAGTCCACATTCTCCAAGTTATGCAAGTTAGCAATTTTTTGGCTGAGTAAATTATTTAATATGTTCACTTCCGTATCTTTCAAGCTTAAGGAAATATCTTCAATTACAAATTTTAAAAGTAGCGGAAATAATTTCTTTGCCGTGGAGTTTTTTCAACATTTTTCTTTTGATTATGGTGTTTGATAGTGATAATTATTATTTAAATTTATTATTACAAATTTTAAAAGTAGCAGAAAAAATTTCTTTGCCGTGGAGTTTTTTCAACATTTTTCTTTTGATTATGGTGTTTGATACTGATAATTATGATTTAAATTTAAAATTGAATACTGTGTATAAATTATAAAAGATTTGTTCAATGATTTTTCTTTATTGTGGGACAAAGTCATGCATGTAGATCGTATTTTATTTATGGAATTTTCTGTGTCCCCTTCGCCGAAGCACTACTGTTCATGGGAACTGTGAGAAGTTTTTTTTAAAAATAAAATTAAACTGTAATAAATTCACGGGAGCTTTTACAAGTATTTTTTTAATGAAAAATTGTTAAAAGGAATATTAGATCAGAAGATTTAATATATATTACTTAGAATTTATATGTTGTAGAATACAATTGCCTTGGTGATTGATTGATTCCACAAATATCTTTTAATATATATATTAATACGTAAAGTCATGACCATACATGTCGGTTGCCATGTAGGGTCGTGACCCTATGTTAAGTTAATTATAATCAACCAAATTAATTGTAGAAGGGCACGTTTACCTTAAACGACTTTGTGTCATTTCTTAACAAAAGTATGTTACACGTTAATATCGTGTACTGTAATGCTATTACAGATACACGATAATCATCGTGGTTGTAATAACATTACAGTCCACGATGCTATCGTGCACTGTAATGTGATTACAGTGACACGATAACTATTGATACTTATCGTGTCTGTAATGTAATATATACCATAACAGTGTTCTATACATTCAATAATGTATTCAATCAGTTTCTACAGTATGTCGATTAATAACAATATATATATATATATATATGGCATACTTAAACACGAACGAAGCTATATTTCAACACTCCCTCTTAGTAAGAGAGAGTTAAGATGTATTGTAGAAAGTCATAGTATGTCATGATTACCGACACAATTTGGGACAACATAAAGAAGTCATAGACATGATATATACTTAGAACTTTCAATATCATGATATCCGACACAATCCAGGACAACCCGTTACGGTGTCAATCACAATATATGAATTATTACATCATATAGTAATAACATCCCAACATCAAGATATCCAGGACAATCCAGGACAACCCATTAGGGTGTCAATCTTGAAGTTTGGTTAACTATTGTCAAGATCATCACCTTGTAATAGTAACCCCAATTATATAGAAGATCGTCATCTTCTTGAACACAAATGAAATATTTCAAAATAACTTTATTTATATATTCATGAATACAAAGTACAAGAGTAGGAATTTCATCCCAACAAGTTTAAAGTCTAGTCATACCAATTTTTCTCTTGAAATAATCTGTCTTCAGTTTTGCAAGAGGTTTGGTAAAGATGCCAACATTTTGTTCCTCAGTGCTGATATAAACTAGTTTAATGATGTTCCTGTCAATCATGTCTCTTATGTAATGGTAAGGAATCTCTATGTGTTTTGATCGATTATGGAAGACTAGATTTACTGAGAGTTTGATGCAACTTTGATTATCACAATGAATAATGGTAGGTACCAGAGGTTTTCCAAAGAGATCAAACAATAGCTTCCTTAACCAGACTGCTTCTCTAGCTCTCATAGAGGCAGCCATGTATTATGCTTCAGTGGAACTATGAGCAACAACCGATTGTTTTCTGCTGAACCAAGATATCATTGCTGATCCTAAACTGAAACAACATCCTGTGGTGCTCTTGCAATCCGTGGAACTGCAGGCCATCAAGTGTATTTGCTTAGGTTCACACATGAAGTGACTTAGTACATTTGTTGCTTAATAGATGTCAGGACGTGTGTTTACCAGATACATGAGGAATCCAACAATTTTTCTATATGGTGAGGGATCTGTAGGTTCATAATCTTCGGCTTCACTTTTTAGCTTGTGTAGATTTGTTTCCATTGGGGTAGCCAATGGTTTACAATCCATCATTCCAAATCTGGTTAGGATGTCAGTGGTATACTTTTCCTGATTCAAGAAAATGTGATCTTTCTTTTGCCAAATTTCTAGACCTAGAAAGTAGTGTAGTAGGCCCATATCCTTCATATCAAACTCAGCTACTAGGTCTTGTTTACATTTTGCAATAAGGTGATCTTCTCCTATTATAAGCAAGTCATCAACATACAGAACTAGAATTATCATGTCACTATTTACTACCTTGAAATAGATGTCAGGGTCTACTATGTTCTTGGAGTACCCTAGTTTGGTAAGATAGCTGTCTATTCTTTCATACCACGCTCTAGGGGCTTGTTTAAGGCCATAAAGAGCTTTCTTTAACTTACAAACATAGTAATTTTTATCATGTGTGACAAATCCTTCAGGTTGCTCTATGTATACTTCCTCAATTTTCCCATTCAGAAAAGATGTCTTGACATCCATTTGGTGTAATTTCCATCCTTTAGATGCTGCAATTGCAAGAATGGTTCTTACAGAGGTGTATCAAGCTATGTAAGTAAATGTCTTCATAGTCAATCCCAGCCTTTTGTGAGAATCCTCTGGCAACAAACCGGGCTTTGTTTTTTTCAATGCTTCCATCTGGAGCATATTTGATCTTGAATAAGCATTTTGAAGAGACAACTGATTTGTTTTTGGGTCTGGGCACAACGTCCCAAACATCATTTTTCATAATGGACTGATACTCTTCAATTATGGCTTCTCTCCAAGCTTGTTTTGTTATGTTTTTTCAACACTTTCAGGTTTGGATTGTGCAAGCTCAGTTAGAAGGGCAACATAACATTTTTGTGTTCTTGTTCTCTTGTTTTATCTGAATATTTGATCTGGCTCTACATTATTTTCTTCAAACATCTTTCTTGCTCATAAAGGTGTCTTGGTGTTATTTGATATTCCATTATTCTCAACATTTGGACATGTAGGTTCAGTATTTGAAGATGTAGGTTCAACATTTGAAGATGTAGGTTCTGAAACTATTGTTTTATTCTCCCTCTCATTCTCAGTTGTAAGATCTCTATCTAGATCTGTTATGGAATCATCCTCAATATTTGTGGATATGAAGTTTTCTTCAAAATTTACATCTCTGCTTATTTCAACTGATCTCTAGCCTGGGATATAGATTCAATATCCCTTAGTATCCTCACTATATCCTATGAATATACCCTTCTTCCCAGAGGGTTCTAGTTTAGTTCTCTTTTCTTTTGGGACATGAATATAAACAAGACAACCAAACACTCTTAGATCGCTTAAGTCAGGTTTGTTTCCTATGAATACTTCTTTTGGTGTAGTATTTTCTAGGATAGCATGAGGACACATATTTTGTATGTATACTGGTGTGTTTGCAGCTTTAGCCCAAAAGGAGATGTGAATGTTTTGGTCATGCATCATGGCTTTTGCTGCTTCGATAATGGTTCTATTTTTCCTTTCCGCTACTCCATTCTATTGAGGATTATATGGTACAGTATACTCCCTCTTAATCCCAATAGATTTGTAGAATTCTTTAAAACTATCAGAAGTATACTCACCTCCATTGTCAAACCTTAGGGTTTTTATTTTCTTTCTAGTTTGATTTTCAACTAGTGCTTTGAATTCTTTGAACTTAGATAGAACTTCATTGGATTCTTTTAGTTTTAGGAAGTATATCCAGGTTCTTCTAGAGTAATCATCAACAAAGATTACATAGTATAAGGCACCTAACAGGGAGTGTGTTGACATAGGCCCACATAGATCTGTGTGAATAAGTTCTAATACATTTTTAGATTTGTGTTCACTTCTTGGGAAGGACCCTTTTGTATTTTTTCCTAAGGCACAAGCTTTGCATATACCTGAGTGTTCAGGTTTAAGATGAGGTATCCTTGAAGTGATTCTTTTTAGGGTTGGAAGAGCACTATATCTAATATGTCCTAACCTTTTGTGCCATATCTCATTATTGTTTTGAACTTCATGGCTTAAGGCAATTTTTTGTTCACCACATAATTTATATAGACTGCCTTCCCTAGATCCTATAGTCCAGAGAAGAACTTTATCTTCATTGAATGTGACTCTATATCCTTGATCAGCTAGTCCTGATATGGAGATTAAGTTTATTTTTATTCCAAGTACATATAGGACTTCCTTTAACTGTAAGGTCACTCCTCTTATCTTGATTGAACAGGTCTCAATTCCTTTCACAGGATAAGTAGAGTTATCGCCAATTGTAACTTCTTCCGAGGAATTCCCTTTAAAGGTTTCAAATTGATCCCTGAATCCAGTGATTTGTCTGGAGGATCCACTATCAATTATACAGGTGCTCTTATTTTGAGTTTAGTTCACTTGATAGAGCTAGGAAGAAGAGTGGGTTTTCAATTTTTTTAACTTCAGCTAGTGCAGCTTGAATTTTCTTCCTTTCTGGACAATATTTGTGAATATGTCTGTATTTCTCACACTTGTAACATTGTAATTTTGAAAGATCCTTTTTATTGAAGGTTTTAGTGCTCCTTTTCCTTTTGGATAATTTATTCTTTTTGTTAGACATGTGGAGTGCCATAACTTCACTTTCTTTGCTAGGTCCTATTCCTCTTGAGATTAATCTCAATTCTTCTTGAGTGCCATCATTTTTTAGCTATTCAAATTTTGGTAATGGAGGTCTTGTAATTATGCACTGAATGAAGGATTTCCAGGAGATAGGTAATCCTTTTAGAGAAATTAAGGATAGTTCCAGATCATCCATATTATTTCCAATAGTAAAGAGTTGATCCCTTAATTTTGAAATTCTCAAAAAGTAAGAGGTGATTGTTTCCCCTTTGTTCTTTTTTATATTCATAAGTTGTTGTTTCAGAGTCAAAAATCTACTAGCATTATTGATTTCAAATGTGTCTTGAATGGTTTTGAATATTTCAAAGGCAGTGGTTAATCTTGAAATGCTAGGAAGTATAGGCTCTTTGACAGAGTCAATAATCAACTTCCTAGCTTTGTTATTTCGCGTTTTCTAAGTGGATTTTTCTACTTCATCTTCAGGTATTTTGGGTTCTTTCTCTATATAGTCATCCAATTCAAGTTCTAAAAGAAGAGAAGTAATTCTAGTTTTCCAAGATATAAAGTTGGATGCACCCTCAAGTCTATCTTCCATTCTCATACCGTGAGCCATTTCTTTTTGTTATAAAAAACACAAATTTTATTATGTTTATATGAAATATCAAAAAATAAAAAAATATATCTTCTCTAATGACCTTGCTCTGATACCATGTTAAGGAATATTAGATCAGAAGATTTAATATATATTACTTAATATTTATATGTTGCTATAGAATACAATTGCCTTGGTGATTGATTGATTCCACAAATATCTTTTAGTATATATATTAATACGTAAAGTCATGACCATACATGGTGGTTTCCATGTAGGGTTAAGACCCTACGTTAAGTTAATTATAATCAACCAAATTAATTGTTGAAGGGCACGTTTACCTTAAATGACTTTGTGTTATTTCTTAACAAAAGTATGTTACACGATAATATCGTGTACTGTAATGCTATTACAGATATACGATAATCATCGTGGCTGTAATAACATTACAGTCCACGATGCTATCGTGCACTGTAATGTAATTACAGTGACATGATAACTATTGATACTTCTCGTGCCTGCAATGTAATATATACCGTAACAGTGTTTTATACATTCAATAATGT
This sequence comes from Thuja plicata, assembly GCA_018584345.1. Taxonomy (NCBI): domain Eukaryota; kingdom Viridiplantae; phylum Streptophyta; class Pinopsida; order Cupressales; family Cupressaceae; genus Thuja; species Thuja plicata. The sequence continues at coordinate 90,383 of MU224339.1, forward strand.
ATTCGATCGGTTTCTACAATATGCCGATTAATAACAATATATATATATATATATATATAATTTGGCATACTTAAACACGAATGAAGCTATATTTCAACAAAAATAAAATAAGTGTTAAGTTTAATGAATTTTTTTTATCAAACTTTAATAAATAATAATTAGAACATGAGGTCCTTCCTCTAATTATCTTTCATCACAAACTTTTGATTATTCATTCTATTCATCACTAGAAATTGTAAAATTCATTTTCATTTTTTCCAAATTGATAAGGATTGTAAATTAAATTTTATTTTTTACTAATAGATTAGTTTTTTCTATAAAATTAAATTGGGTTTTTGGCAAATTTAGCATTAATGAGTTGTTTATATAGCAAATTTCAGAATCTCGACTATGTAATTTCATTTTTAAAACTACCCATTACAATTTGTTTTTCAACAATTATTAAATTTTATGAACTAATAGTTTTATTAACTACACATATAAATTTATATTTGGCAAATTTAACATTAATGAGTTGTTTATATAGTAAATTTCAAAATCTAGACTATGTAATTTCATTTTTAAAACTACCCATTACAATTTGTTTTTCAACGATTATTAAATTTTATGAGCTAACAGTTTTATTTCTACACGTATAAATTTATAATTCAATATAATTTATATGACTCATAGTATATTGTTTTCTTCCTATTTCTAGGTATCCGATATCTTGCTGATACAAGACATTTCACTGCTATACAAGTCATTCTCTAGGTACTTTGAATGGATCCGTTATTTTCAATAATAATTTGATCTATACGATGAATATGTATTTGCTTCCGTACATTATTGTTTTGTGTCTTATTAATTAATTGAACATGAATTATAAAAATGATATTATGCATGATAGAATTTTAAATTACATTCATTGTTTATATATAAAATTGGTTATCTTTTTTGTGGTTATGTATTGCATGAATATCTAATATTCACTTCTTTTCATTTATAAAATTGATGTTATACATGCTATAATTTTAAATTACATTCATTGTTTAGATATCAAATGGACTTGCATTGCAATGAACCAAACTTCGTCATACAAATATCAGATACAAATGATACTATAAATGGGCCACCTCCACTAAGCCCTACCATTTATGTAGCTTCAAGCGATTACATAGAAACACCCATTGAAAATGTAATGAAAAAGATTTGTGGCCATTTCACAGATATGGTAAATGATGTTGAGAACATATCACAACAGATAGAATTTGTTGACAATACTAATGTCCACATATCCAGAGAAATGGCAACCTTCATACGGAAAGCAGCTTGCAAAATAGGAAGTTTTGAAGTATTTATAACAGAGTTGTTTTATGACAAGCAGTACAATTTAGGAAACTCAAAAATTATACGTGACGATTTCATATGTCACTTGAATAATTGAACATGTAACTTTGTTCTTTGTCTACATGTTGTTGCAAATAGCTCAAATAAATAATCAGTTGCAAACATATGTAACCTTATATATATATATATATATATATA
>MU224339.1:91959-104420 GCA_018584345.1 Thuja plicata
TATATATATATATATATATATATATATATATTGTGGGTCACTTTTGTGTATTAGTAATGTAAAATCTGTTTACAAGTACATTTCTACTCCATAACTAAATATCTATTGGATAAATAAGTAAATATCAATTGGATAAATAAATACACATGATTAGAATTAAAAGACTAAGTACTTAGTTGTGTTATTTACAGAAAACAATATATATAAACCTTTTTTTATCAAATTTGTTATATATTAAAGGAAGATAATCTATTTAGATTATTGACTTTCAATTGTTTTCAGTATCATCTATGGTGCGCCCAAAACAAAATTTTGAATTAGAGGAGCAAAGAAGACTATATATAAGATAATATCAAAGAGAGTATCGTAGAAAATATTATAGAGAACGAAGAGAACAAATGACAAATGCACTGATAGAAGAACAAAGAATAAGACACAATAAAGTTGATAGAGAATGATATGCCAGAAGAAGGGCAAATCTAACTGTAGAACCTATGGAAGTTGACATAGAGAGGAAACAAGTGTGAAAACAAATTTACATCAAAGGACCACTAATCAACCCTCTAATTCTCAAGAACAAGTAAGACAACAAGTTGATCTCCAACCAAGTGAGATAACCAATCCTCACTTTAATGGAAATATTGAGTTGAATGGTGAGAATGAAAATTCTCTCTCAATTGATCGTGTTTCAAAAACACCACAACATGAGAATCCATTGCAAATGAATGAATATTTTCAAGGTGGTGTGGAGAACATGACAAACCCTAATGGTTTATTTCAGATAGATTTCAAAAGATTGCAGATGCAATTTAGAATTCAACTAGATAGTTTTAGAACTCCAAATATGTGCTATGTATCTCAAGAATCCTATATTGGAATCAAAGTAACTCGAATCTCTAAAGGTCCTATATGCAACAAATGCTGACAAGAAAGAGGAATTCATAGGTTTTCATATGGAAATAGTATGGATCTTGGACCACAACCAGAGGAGCTTTCAACACTGACACAGGTAGATGAAATGTTGATTTCAAATGTAAGACCGATACTGCAAGTGACACTTGCAATAAGTGGTCAATATAAGTACAAAGGGTACACCATAAGTTTTCCTCAAAATGTACAACAAGTTTCAAAAAGTTTGCCACACACAATACAAATTTTGCCTATTATTATTGTTAGAAGAAGGAATCAACATGGCACAGATTATGATTTTACTGTCAATAGAGATCATGTCTACAAAGCACTCATATGAAAAATAGAGCATGAAATTTTTTATTCAGACATAATAATTGATGAAAATACTCTTAATGACCTACCAAGAAATACTGATGAAAGCATTTTCAATAGATTAAACATAGTGCAAATGGAATTGATTCAGATACTAATGAAATCACTTATGTTGGACCTATTTTGGAGACTGATGAAGGTAACACAATAGAGCACACTACATCAATGGCTTCAAACTCACTAAATGCTCAAAGAGAAATGGAATAAATTCAGATGTGGGTTAATAACCCTGAAGAAAATCCAACAACATTGATTGATTGGCCTGGAATTGGTGCTTCTCCTATCAATGAGTATGTATTGTCATAATTACTAGACATGGCATTTCCAACACTATTTCTTGATGGTATATGCGATTGGTTAGAACCACGAATGAGACGGGTGCATCTACATGAATTTGTGAAGCATCTATTGCGGTATAGGGATCATAGGTTTGGTAAACATCCACGATTCAGATATTGTATGATGAACATGATAATGTGTCACCGTGCATAAAATTCATCTGCAATGTTTGTGAAAAGAAATATTCAATACATTCCCATCACTATCAATGAGTTACAGGAGTATATGGAAGTGATGCCACAGTCTCACCTAGTTGATAAGTTGATGCAATTTGGAACACCATTAAGAGGGACAAGGTCATATTGGAATAAATATCGTACAGAATTGATAGACATGCTTCAAATTGGCACTCCAAAAATATTTTTCACCTTAAGTGTGACATATATGCATTGGCCTGAACTACATGCTCTCATGCCAGGAATATGCCCAAACAATCCATGAGAAGCTCAAAATGGTCGAAAACAAAACATTATCAACTATCCTCATATAGTTGCACATTACATGCTTTTACGACATACAATATTTAGAAAACAAATACTAGAAAATGGAATGGATATCAAGAATTTTTGGTGTAGGTATGAGTGGCAACATAGGGGTTCCCCACATGTGCATGGATTTTTATGGATCAATGGCGCACCCAATATGGACAATATTAATTGGTCAAATGAGGAGGAATGAAGAACTGCTAAGAAATATTTTCATCACACTATTCATGCATGGAATCGTAGAGAAGATCCACATCAAAGAAATATATTGGTGACTTCATAAGCATTTTGTATTAAATTTTTCAATACTATATGGCATAATTTTATATAAAATTTAATGATATTAATAGATATATCAAATATCCTTATTTCACTTGTAGGCATTCCAAAATTTTGGTCAACATCCATGTCTCAAAAATACAACACAACTTGTCGAGATGGATATTGATAATGACTATGAAGAACTACTAAATTGTGTTGAACGCCACACTATTTGTAGAGAGGGTGCATGCCTATGAAAAAAACAAGGAAGGAAGGTTTGCAGGTGACTATTATAGCGAGTAATATTTGTATATCATATGTTACTATCTATTTAAAAGTGTATTGATGTATACGCCTTCTTATAATTTTTACAGATATCATGCTCCTTGGCCATTGAATGTTTTGGTATCTAAATCATATGAAGACATAGAAACAGGTGAATTTTTTTTTTAAATAGCAAGAAATGATGATAGAGTGAATTCACATAATCATCACATATTGCAATTATGAAGAGCAAATATAGATTAGCAACCAGTTCTGTCCAAACATGCAGTAATAAAATATATTACAAAGTATGCATCAAAGGCCGAGAAAAGCTCAGAAATATACCACCAAATGTTGATGTGTCTTTCAAATATGGAAAACCTTGATGATTTAGCTACACAAGCATATAGAAGGCTTCTAACAGAAACTATCATAGAAAGGGATATTGGAGCACAAGAAACATGTCACATGTTGTTAGAAATTTCACTAATGGAGATCAATAGAATATTTGTCAATCTAAATGTCTCACATGAAGTGTTCAAATATGCAACTCTGCATCATGTGGAAAATAATGATGAACAAACAAAACCTTTCATTGATGGATATAAACAAAGGCCTCTATGTATGGAAGATATTGTGTTGATTGATGCAGCCAAATCATGGATATACAATCCTAAAAGAAGAAGAGACAACAAATGGAAGCCAAGGGAAAGAGCAACTATTGTCAAAGTTTTTCCAAGGTTTGTATCCATTCCTCCACGTGGTTCAGAAAAATGGGCTGAGTTTTGTTTATCAGAGTTATTACTGTACAAACCATTTCATGTCATAGAAAGGGATATTGGTGAGGACACTAACTCCATAATAGAAAAGTGGGACTCATTCAATTATAATGCTTGGCATGTGCAAAGAGAAACAATTATAGAGGAAGAAGAAAATAATAATAATTCTGAAATTGAAGAAGATGGAGCTATTGTAGGAAATACGATAGAGCATGAATAGCAAATAATATCTAGACTTCATAATGGTCAAAATATGCAAGTTTCAGAAATAGATATGTTGGGAAGAAGGGACATCGATAGAAATATAAATTGGTCTAATGAATATCAGGGTGAAGAGTATACTATGGGAGCAATCAATTTCATTAAAAATATAAATATGGATGTATCATATATGATGATATTTCACAGTGCATCAACTACACAAACCTCAGCAATAAACAACAAAAGGCAAAAGACGTTATTATGACACACTACCATAGCAATGAGAATAGAGGGCCTTTGTTAATGATAATTCAAGGAACAAAATGTATATGAAAGTCATATCTGATTGGTGTCATTCATGAAGCACTTCAAAATGTAGCAATGCCAGATCCTTCTCCCCTTCTTTTCCTAGCACCAATAGGCCTTGCAGTATTCAATATTGACGCTTTTACAATTCATTTGAAATTAAGAATCCCAATAAGAGATTTTTCTTAGCTAGAAGGCGCATGTCTTACAAGTTTCCAAGAAGAAATGACACATATCAAATATATTTTGATTGATGAAATGAGCTTCGTTGGCCAGAATATGTTGGAAAACATAGATTCTCGACCGAGGCAAGCATTTCCACACAATTCAGATAAAAGCTTTGGAGGTACATCTACTATTTTATGAATACCAACTACTATTTTATGTTAGTAAATAATATAATATGTAAGTATTAAATATGATAGAAATATTGTACAACTTTGAAATTTTCATGTTCTATTATGTTTTAGGTATATCTATGATTTTTGTTGGAGACTTGGGACAATTGCCTCCGGTGAATGATAGGCCGACATATGACAGTAAAAGATGAGGAAAGTTATTATAGGAGGAATTAAAAATAGTTGTTACTTTAGATAAAAATTTTAGACAAGATGGAGAAAACATTGAACAAGAAAGATTTCGTCAATTTCTGACAAATCTTAGAGACGCAGACCCACAAATTGATGACTGGAAATTGATTATGATGAGAACTCCAATCAATTTAAATTCTGCAACAAATGAAGAGTTTTAGAATTGTGTCCATTTGTTCTCCACAAATGACAATGTTTATAATCATAACAAGATAATGTTATATTCATTGAAGCATCTTGTTGCACGAAGCGTTGCAACAAAAATAGTAAGTGTGAATACAATACAAGATTGTTCAAAAGGTGAGCTTGATATTGAATTATTAATCAGTAAGAATTCAAGAGTGATGTTGACTTCAAATCTTTGGGTAGAGGTAGGTCTTGTAAATGGAGCATTGGGGTATATTTGAAAGATTGGCTACAAACCAGGAAATGAACCACCTGAATCTCCAACATATGTTATGGTTGAATTTGACAATTACTCTAGAATACCATTTGAAGATCGTCACCCAAATATAGTTCCAATTATATCAATACAAAGGGGTAGAATACTTCAATTGCCATTAAGATTGGCATGGGCATTGAAAATTCACAAATCTCAGGGACTCAATCTTTCAAAAGATACAATTGATATAAGGCCAAAAGAAAGAGCAGGTTTGACATTTGTGACTGTATCTCGTGTGAACTCTCTACAAGGCCCCAAAATATCACCACCATTCACATATGACCGTTGTGAGAAAATGAAAAATGAAAGGCTGAAGAAAATAGACTCAAAAGTTTAGAAGAATAATGAAGTATTTGTATTTTTGTTCACAATTGCATTAATGACTATATTTTTGAAGTAATATATTATTAGTTAAATGTCTATTTTTAGCTCTTCTTAAAAATGAAAATATATGTTTTTGCCTTACTAAATGATATTAATTGAAAAAATTTCTTTTTCACTATGTATGCTTTAATTTAGTCTCTTAAATCATATATACACATCAGTTATATAAACTTAAAATTAAATTCACTTTAAAACACTTGCATCCATAGTAACTTGCATATATATAAATATGGAAAATTGAAAATGTAAAGTTTACTTTTATGTTATTTATGGTTATATTTGTTGGCAATTTTACTTTATTGTAATTATATGACTAGTTTTGTGTTGTCATTATGGAAAAAAACTCATATGGAGTTTTGATAGTCAACTCATAAACTTTGAAGATCATAATTTGGCTAAGTATAGAAGACAGTGCAGACAAAGATATACTCGTTGATTAGAGCACCAGCGCATGTGAGTATGATTGAGTCATGGTATGCGCCTTTGGATATAAGCTTTTGGATACATTTTTATGCTAAGTCTATATACGCATGTTCAGATATGTCAGTATGGTGAAGTTCCAACAAGTCTAAGTTTCACTAGCAGTTCAGCGGAACAAAGCATGGAGCCAACTACAATTTTTGTTTAGCGTGTATTAATTTATTTTGTAATGGCTATGTGCCTATTGTAATATGTTTGTAATTATGTTTTTATCATTCATGTAAACACGCTTGAGCCAATTAATTTGGAAGCTTTGTGTATGTTGATTTTGGGCCAACTCAGTCTTAGTTTCGGTCGCGTCTATTAAAGCTTGTATATATACTTGACATGCATTTTTGTATTGAAGTGATGAACATATGAAGTATAGCAGAAGATATATATACAAGAGAAGTATGTATTCAATCAGTATGAGATAGAGCTCTACTAGAGGTTAGAGCATCAACGCACAAAAGGAACTGTTTAGACATATGTGTCATAAGCAACAGTTCACCTTTCAGATATTGTGTATATGTTATCAGAAGATTGTAGCCTTCTTCTTATTGAGAAGTGAGCTCTAGCAGTGTGCCATCCACCTTTAACAGGGTTTGTAAGACTCCTAACAGATTCATTGTACTCAGCATTGTAATGATTGCTACTAACAGGGCAAAGGAACTCTAACAAGTTCATAAGACTAGTGCAATTATTTGTGGGTACTAATTCCCACCGGGGTTTTCCTATGATCAAGGTTTCCCTGTAAACATATCTTGTGTTATGTGTTATGGTTCATGTGCTTTGCTTATTAATTATTTTATCTATTCTATTGGGCTAGGTTTCAAGTTTCTGAATTATTATTAGTTTCTGAACACTGATTCACCCCCCCTCTCAATGTTCCCATTCTTAAAAATTGGCATCAGAGCCTTGGTCCTCTAAGAGAAGTTTAACCACTTGAGGAGATCATGGATTCAGTAGAAGTGAAACATCTGAAGAAAAATCTTGAAGCAGCTCTTGAAGATCTTGACAGATTGAAAAAAGAAAATGAAGAACTAAAATTGAAAGTAAATGGCTCAGAAGTATTCATCAAGAAACTGAGAAAAGATTTGAAAGATTGTTCTATGAATGATTTGGGAAAAATGGTCAAAAATCTAAATGAAGAAAACATGTCTCTAAAGGATCAGATTAAATAATTGAATGAATAGATAACTGATAGCCAGACAAATCTTGAAGAAAAGACTAAAGAAAACAAACAATTAGATGAAGAACTTATGCAAGAAAACCTGAAAATCTTGGAGTTGGAGAACATCAAGAAAAAGATAGAATCTAAGTTGACATAAGTCAAGAATCATATTGACAAATTACACACAAGTTTTGATCTAATACAATCACAGATTTATGCACAGCAGATAAGAGGTGATACCACTGGTATTGGATACAATGAAGCACAAATTCAAATCAATGCAATGCAAGAAAGAAAGAAAGCACACGAAGAATCTACAGAAGCTAAGAAGACTAAAAATCACACTGAAGTAGAACCACCTAAGGATGAATGCAAGCCATTCAACCAAACTTGTTATGCCTATAACAAGAAAGGACATATAACAAGAGATTGTAAAGAGGTAAGACCTTTCAATAGCTATTGTTATTCATGCAATAAATTTGGTCATAGAGCTATACATTGTAGATCAAATCAAAGAAATCAGACAAAGAAAAATCAAAGAATTTAGACTTAGTACAATTGGAGAAATCAACCAGTACAACAAAGTTCTCATAACATTACATGTCAGATATGCAATTACAATGGACACATAGCTAAACAGTGAAACATGGTAACTCATATCAACAAGCCTCCATTCATTTATCACTCTTGTAACAAAGTTGGACACATCTCAAGGTTTTGCAGATCTAGAGTGCAAAGATAAGAAAGACCTAATAAGTCTCAAGGATCACTATTTGAAGAATCTGGAGAAGTCAAGTTTGTGAAAGCTACAGAAGATTCAAGCAAGATTTGGGTTGAAGTAAAGAAAGATGATAGTGTTGACAAAGTGGTAGATGCATTCGTAGTGGATGCACCTTCCATTTCTGGATAAATGACCCTCATGCTCATAGGGGAGCTAGACAAGCTCTAAACCCCTGCGCAGCTTGTATACTCACCTCTGAGTATGCACTTATGGTTTTATGTACTTGGTTACAAATTGAAGCAGTATGCAAGAGCACATAGTTTTTATTACAACAGGAACTAAGTTTGGAATTCATAGTTGAAACCCGTGCTACAACAATGAGCATTAATTGCAGCAATTCAATTTATAAGTCACAAAAATATCTATTATCTTTACTTCTACATTTGAGATCAAGCATTTGAAGAGAACATAAGATTTAAGCATCTAAGTGTTGAAGGATTACTATTGTTTAATCAGCAAAGTGAATTGAAGTTGTAATGGAACCCTAGCTCAAACGCATCATTTTAGAATTTCCTTGGAACCCTATTTTAGCAATCAACAAGTAAGTAATGGAAACTCTAGTAGTCTTTGACATCACTGAAAAGAAGAGATATGTGTTTAAAAATCATCCATTCAAGTCAGTGTTAGATGATGTTTTTCCAAGACTTTGTTAGGAGTCGTGCATGTCGAAGATATTCGTGCTTACATTTACTGTAAGAAGGAGTCTGTAGGTGAAGATAGCATAATGTCGCTTATGGCATATATGATTAACCCTAATTTTTCATTCAAGAACGAGCTCTCACATCTCTCAGAAAGCCCTGTTATTGAGTATGCGAATGCGCACGAGTTTTATGAATCAGAATGGATAAATATTTTACTCAGTAGGATTCATGATGATCTATTTTGGATTGGTGAAGTCCCTGTTCGCATTATAATTGATCTCATCCATGAGATGACTGGACTTTGTAAAAATGGTCCCCTTCTTCCCACTGGAAAAGATGTCAAGAAACAAGCTAAGCAAGCATGTAAGTCTAGGAGTGATAAGCACGACATGACTATTGAGCCCATAGAAGAAAAAGACATCAAACTCATTGCTATGATCCTTGGATACAAATTTCAGCACGCAAGTAGATTAAACAATGTTTATGGATAGATACATGTACCCTTCAACTGCACCTATAACCAAAGTTACTCCAATTCCCTCCAAGAAAGAAAAATAATCAAAGATCCCTAATGTGCCTATTATAGGTCCACAAGATTCTATGCCTAAAGTTTCATCACCCTCTAATACAGTTAATAATATAGATGAAACTATTATGATAAATGATGTTGAGATAACCATGTCAGCCTCAGATAATGATTTAAATAAGTTTGAAGAAGCCTTTGTGAGTAATGAAGAAGCTAAGATTTTATGCAGTGATAAAGCCTCTTTGCAAGAAGATGAAATCCCAACTAATAACACTTCAGGACAGGTAATTGGAAAAGAAGATAAATCTAATGTGTCACCCTTTGTTGACATCCCAGTGAAGAGTGAATGTATGGATGTAAGTCAGAATGCAATCCTTATCCCTGCTACCAAGCCATCTATTTCATTGTTGTCAAAGTTGACCCCTGATACAACAAGCCTAGATTCATGGGGAGAGGAAGATCTGATCAAGATAAGTGTATTGGATATTTGAGAAAGAAAAAGAGAAGCAAGTAATGAGAAATCCTCTATTTCTTGAATCAATCAACATTTTAAACAACTTAGTACCTGCAGCCAAGAAATTGGTAAATATTTAATCAGTTGATGATGTCAATAGTATTTTGTCAAGCTTCAAAGAAAATTTTACAAGTCTAGTAGAATCAACAACAAAAATTGCAGAAGACAAGTACAATAAGGAAAGGCTGGATGAGTTAATAAAGAATTTCTCATTAGATCTCAATTCACTGAAGATTGGTCAAGCAATTCTGAAAGAGTAAGCAACAAAAGGTAGAAAATTGATAGCTAACTGCATGGACAAAGATAAACTCACTTTAGAACATACCAAGAAGATTGAGGAAGTAGACATCTTGATTGCAGCTGTAAGGAAATTAGTTGAAGACCCTTCCCAAGACATCAATGTTTGTAAAAACATCTACCAAGGGCAGTTAGATAAAATTGTGAAAGCCAAGATATAGATTACCAAGATAAGGGCAAGACAAACACAACTAAGAAATGCACTTGCGCCCTCCTTAGATTTACTGAATCAGAATATCAGGCATATTGATACAAATATTGCTACATATGATCAAGGCCCCTGCATGGATCTAGTAAAGATGGATAAACTCACCTATGCATTATGCGCCTATCTTCAGACTGTAGATGCACTCAAGGTGTTTTGGTAGTAGGAAGTAAAAAACCTTCAGATTGCATATCTAGATGTGTACTCTAAGTAAGTACTTAGAGACTTTAATTTTTTGGCACCTTTGTCATTAATGCCAAAGGGGTAGTATAGTGTATGAAGGAGAGTAGTGTATATAGCTAAAGATATGATGTATAGTATGAGGAGATTATACCAGTATAATTGCAGCTTTTTGTGTTAAGTCAAACTTAAGTAACTTGGCCACATTCCTTTGTTTCCATTAATGACAAAGGAGGAGATTGTTGGAAAGTTGACTTTACTATAATTATATGACTAGTTTTGTGTTGTCATTATGGCAACAAATTCATATGGAGTTTTGACAGTCAACTCATAAACTTTGAAGATCATAATTTGGCTAAGTATAGAAGACAGTGCAGACAGAGATATACCCATTGATCAGAGCACCAACGCATGTGAGTATGATCGAGTCATCGTATGCACCTTTTGATATAAAATTTTGGATACATTGTTATGCTAAGTCTATACACACATGTTCAGATATGTCAGTATGGTGAAGTTACAACAAGTCTAAGTGTCACTAGCAGTTCAACAAAATAAAGAGCCGACTATAGTTTTTGTTTAGCGTGTATTAATTTATTTTGTAATGGCTATGTGCCTATTGTAATATGTTTGTAATAATTTTATTATCATTCATGTAAAAATGCTTGAGCCAATTAAATTGGAAGTGTTGTGTATGTTGATTTTGGGCCGACTCAGTCTTAGTTTTGGTTGTGTCTATTAAAGCATGTATATATACTTGACATGCATTTTTGCATTGAAGTGATGAACATATAAAGTATAGCAGAAGATATATACAAGAGAAGTATGTATTCAATCAGTATGAGATAGAGCTCTACTAGAGGTTAGAGCATCAGGGCACAAAAGGAACTGATCAGACATCAGTGTCATAAGTAGCAGTTCACCTTTCAGATATTGTGTGTATCTGCCATCCACCTTTAACAAGGTTTGTAAGACTCCTAATAGAGCCATTGTACTCAACATTGTAATGATTTCTCCTAACAGGGCAAAGGAACTCTAACAAGTTCATAAGACTAGTGCAATTATTTGTGGGTGCTAATTCCCACCGGGGTTTTCCTCTGATCAAGGTTTCCTCGTAAACATATCTTGGGTTATGTGTTATGGTTCATGTGCTTTGCTTATTAATTCTTTTATCTATTATATTGGGCTAGGTTTCAAGTTGTTGAATTATTATTAATTGCTGAACACTGATTCACCCCCTCCCCCCTGTCCGTGTTCCCATTCTTAACAATATTTAATATCCTAAATCATATATATTGACATTGATTTGATAATTTGTTAATGCTCAAGAAATATTTCAAACTATGGATCTATCAGAAAATGAATCTGAAATTGTTGAGGCAAGCCCAAACACCTCTGTCAACTCTACTGCTTTTGTTGAAACACCTATTGATAAGCGTGCAAGATTTGTTTTAGAGTGTTGCTAAAAAATTCTTCAAGATATTGAAAACGCTGCCTTATCCACTGATTATGTTGAAGAGCTTGAAATAATGAAAATGAAAGATGTTGCACACAAGGTAAAGGAGACATATACAAAAGTGGTTGCGTTTCCAGGTTTTATGGAAGAAGTATATCGTGATCACTTGCAAAATAAAGGTGCTAATACCATTCTAATCAGTGAAGAATATGTAATGTATTAACATCATTACAATGAAGTGTTCTTCATGTAGCCTTCACGTTGTCCTTTAAGAACTATTAAATAAGTGTTATATGAACCATTGATAAAATTTTAATTATTGATGTCGGTTTTGTGGTTTGTTCTTCAAGGATTTGTTATGGTTTATGATTTATATATAGTAACAGTTTCAGACCTATTCCAACATATTTGAATCAAAGGCTTACATTTTGTTAATATGAAGTATCATATATGTGGTTTTAGTTTACTTGGCTTCATCTCCAATCCTTTGTTATGGTTTATGTTGATAATTGTAATTTGCGTTGAATATGTTACTAGAATTGGCTTCATCTCCAAGCCTTTGTTATGGTTTATGTCGATAATTGTAATTTGCGTTGTTCTTACTAACATTGGTTTTTCATTTTACTTCAAACAATAAAAATGGTTTACGAATAAGTTCTCAAACATATTAAAAAATTCTAGATTTTGTTAATATTAATTATAATTGGATATTTTTTTGTTCAATAAACAAAACTTGTCTAAAGAACACTTACTAAAATATTTTCAATATGTATTATTTTCGAGAAATGTGGATAAAATTCTTAACAAATAAATTGCTATTGCTATTATCATATATGTATTCCATGAGCTCCGGGTGCTACTAGCTTATCTATATTTATTTTCATTATATATAT
>MU224339.1:135048-148999 GCA_018584345.1 Thuja plicata
ATGGGATGCTGAGACCCAATTCAGAGGTGAGATCACAGAACTCCAAGCTCATATCTTACCAAATCTCACAATACTTCAGCAACATATTTCAGAAGCTAGAAATCTAATAGCAACCTCGAAGATGTCTATAGTAGACATCATCTATGATATTCATGTAAGGATTTCACTAGAGCACATGGCTCTAGAAATGCTGAAAGAAAAATGGGAGAAGATGATGGAGGAAGTCAAATCCTCACATTCCCACCTTTTTGGAAAGTTGTAAGTACCTTTGTCCTTAGAATCAAAAAAGGAGGAAAGGCAATGTATATAGTTATGTACAATACAAATATCCGGACAACAAATATATCAGGTAACAAAAAGAAAAAGATAAAGGATACACACACACACACACACACTTACACTTACCAACACATACATAGGGGGAGTCATTCAAATGACTAAGGTAGAAGTATACACAGGTGTACATACTAATACACTCAGTATGTTGCACATATCATGTTTTTGATACTAATGTCAAAGGGGGAGATTGATGACATTATTTTTTCATTAGTATACTCAGAGAAAAAATACAGACAACAAGCATTACCGGGAGATAGCAAGCATCACCGACGAACCACAAGCAGTACCGGCAAAATGCAAGCATACCTGACAGGACAAATAATTTTGAGAAAAATGCTAAGTATAAATGTGACAAGCATCACCGGCGACCACAAGCATCACTGGGGAACACAAGCATTACCGGTGACATAGTTTTCAGAACTAACCCGACAAAAATAGAAAAGGCATACTCGATGACCAGTTCAAGAAGGAACACCAACGATCAAGAAAACTGACCATCAAAACCGACAGATAGTTCAAGAACCTTCAAATTGTGGATCTGAGTTTTACACGACGATTAAAGAAATGTAATTCTATTTATAGAGTTTTTTTTTTTGTTTTAAAATCATATTAGATGGTCATGCAAGCTTTATGTAAATGCTTTAAAGCATCCTAATGGATCTAAAGCATATCTAACTACAAATCAAGATCAAGTTGTACATCTTGGATCTAGAGTTAACTTGCGATGCATGAATCAAGAATTGAACCTAAGCTATTATAAATAGATGTTCATACTCAATTGTGAGTACATGAATTCTTTATAATTGATAGCCATGAAGAGCATCTAAGGAGCAGAAGGCAGAATTCATGCAAAAGATTAGAAACAGAATACATCAGTTATCAAGAACACACAGAGGCTATCGACGAGCAGATAAAGGTAATACTCAATCATGGAAGGATGATTAATAGTATTTTTGGATCTTTATAGGATCTATTATTAGCAATTGAAGATTGCATATTCCATCATATCAAAGACCTATGTAGTTGCATTCTAACAAGTGCATCACATCTAAAATCCTTTTGTAGAAGGTGGACTTAACCGTCCTTTGTAAATCTCTTAACAGAGTGCACACTTAACAGTGTTGTTGAAAGCTTCAAACGAAGTAGATCTTAATAGGTCTCTACTGTAATACTCCTAACAGGGTAGGTCATCATAAGTGACCAAATTGTAAGCCTTAACCGGCTCTTCTTATCTGCAAATAGTGAAGTTTGTGGGTAACAATTCCCACTGCAGTTTTTACTTTCTTAACAGGAGTTTTCTGCGATATCATATCTTTTGTCATGTGTTATCTAATTTCATGAATGTTTTTATTACTGTTACATATCAGAAAGAATGTATGATATGATTTCATATGCATAAAGAAAGATGAATAGATAGATAAGTTAAATTACAAACTGATGACTAAGGGTTAATGGGCTAACCAAGAAATTTTTAGAGGTATTGATTCACCCCTCCCCTCTCAAAACAAATCATCTCAATATAATTCCAACAGATTATAGAAGCCATCAAGATTTAAACATAATTTAAGTGTAAATTATTATTCATCACGAGAAAGCAAGTAACACTCCAAATTATAGATGCATTTCTAGAAGTTTATTATTTAGTTACTTTAACTTTTGTTAATCCCATTCTTTGGAGTGAATGGAAAGTTTAGATCCGCCTTTAGAAAGTTTCACGTCTCCCTTTATGAAGGATGATCTTTCTTTAATATATAATAATTTTACCGGATTATTTTTCTAATTATAATTTTATTTTGTAGTTATGAATCTATATTATGCCTACAAATTTTAATTTTAATTTTACTAGATTCTACATTGTGAATTATCTAAAAATTAAATACATAAATATATTTACGTTCAATATGCATTTTTCACTACTACAATTATAAATACATACATATTCATCATAATAAAAATGGGCTATACTTATTTGATTTGCTCTATAACAATACAAGAACAAAACATCTAAAAAATACATAAAAAGAAAAAAAATGCATAAATAAATTAAACATAAAAATATTAAGAAATAAAACTTAAAATAAAAAATAAAAAATAAAAAAGTTGAATGAATTATATTTTTGGCACAATAAAAAGATAGAATAAGACATAATTTCATTCAAGCTATTCTTGAATAAAAAGAGGTTCAATGATCAAAACTAAAATTTATTCTTATTTCTTTGTCCATCATTAAATAAAAAGTAGATTTACTATTAATTATTCTATCCCTACATAAAATAAGTGTTGCACGTGACATAAACACTAAAACCACTTCCAACACAAAATAAATTGTGAAACCAAATTTTAAAAAAAATCTAACAAAAGAATTGTGTTGCACCTAGAGTCCCTATTGTTGGGGATATGAAGCTCAACCGTCTTCACGTTCCCTCCAAGAGACTCGGTCTCTTCGGTTTCTTCTGCTGGTTTCTCAAGAGTCTCTTTGGAGCTCTTTATCAATTGTATTTGCTGTAACTTGTTTGAACTTCTAGATTAATTAATATATTCTCCTGCTCAATGTGAACATAGGTAATATTGGCCGAACCACGATAAATCTTGCGTAATCTATTTTTGTTCTTGTTTTCGCATTTTGTTTATGCTCTTCAACTTTTACAATTGGTATCAGAGCCATGTTACTGTTTAGAATTCGGGGTTAAAATTCTAGGATCATGGAGGAGCTCAAAGTGCAGAAGTTTACAGACAAGAATTTCGGCCTGTGGAAGGTGCAAATGGAGTCGCTATTAATTAAGCAAGATCTGGTGATTGCTTTAGAGGGGAAATGGAAGCAACCAGACACGATGTCTGATGAGGATTGGGAAACGATGGACATGAAGGCAAGAGAGACAATTCTTCTTTCATTGTCCAAAAATGTGCTTTTTAATGTTACAGAAGAGACAACACCAAAGGTAGTTTGGGACAAGCTAAAAACTACTTATGCAATAGTGTCCACAGCAAACAAGGTTCTCATCATGAAGAAACTCTATAGTCTCAAAATGAAGGATGGTGGTAACATGACAAATCATCTCAACGAGTTTAATACTCTTCTCAGTCAAGAAAATTCAGTAGGCATGCCACCAAGCGATGAAAACAAAGATGTCTTATTGTTATGTTCTCTCCCAGCCAACTGGGATGGAGTTGTAACAGCCATAAGCACATCCACTCCCGGAAAGAAAAAGTTAGTTTTTGATGAAGTTGCAGCTACTCTTCTCAGCGAAGACATGAGAAGAAAGAGTGTTGTTCCTTCGTCCAGTGAAGCCTTAACGACAACGAGCATCGACTATAGAGGAAGGAGCCATCAAAGAGGGAGAAACTCCAACAATAGAGGGAGATCCAAGTCTACTAAAGGGACATATTCTAAAGAAAGAAAAGGGGATTGCTGGTTTTATGGAAAACCAGGCCACTCAAAGAAAATTTGTCGTGCTTACAAAAAGGCACAAGATAAGGTGCAGGCCAACCAAACAAATATTGCTTATGAGAAGGATGATTTCAGAATTTTAGTTCTCTCCGCAAGTGATACTATTTCAGAATCGTGGGTACTTGATTCCGGTGCATCCTTTTATGCTTCCTCACGCATGGAGTTGTTCACAAATTACCAAGAAAGTAAATTCAGGAGAGTTTTCTTGGGTGACAATAATGCTTGTGACATTATTGGAAATGGTGATATTTTATTGCCATTACATGGAGGAGGACAATGAATATTAAAGGATGTTCGACATGTTCCAAAATTGAAGAGAAATCTGATTTCTGTTTCTCAACTTCATACTCAAGGCTACCATACATTCTTCAATCCGGATACATGGAAGATAACAAAGGGGTTTTTGATAGTTGCAAAAGGAGATAAAGTTGGGAGTTTATATATCCTAGAAAGTAACGATGAAGTGGGAGCTGCTATGACAACAGTGGACAACAACTCGGAGCTTTGGCATCAAAGGTTCGGGCACATGAGTCGGAAAGGTCTCGATGTAATGCTGAAAAGAGATCAACTATCGGAGTTGAAATCTATTGATATAGAATTTTGTAAATATTGTCTCTATGGCAAACATAAGCGGGTCAACTTCTTGAAGACCGGTAGTGAGAAGAAGGGAACACCCTTGGAGCTTGTTCACACGGATGTCTTTGGACCCACTGAGGTAACCTCCTTTGGCGGGGCTAATAATTTTGTTACCTTTCTAGATGATTGTACAAGAAAAGTTTGGATTTATATGTTCTCTAGAAAATCAGAAGTTTTCTCTAAATTTAAAGTTTTTAAAGCTCTTGTTGAAAATCAAAGTGGACACAAGATTAAGTGTTTAAAAAGTGATAATGGAGGAGAATTCTGCTCCTCGAAATTTGATTCTTTTTGTGCGGATAATGGTATCCGTTGAATCAAGGTTGTTCCATTTACTCCACAAGAAAATGGAGCATTGGAAAGGTAAAAAAAAACTATTCTTGAGAGAGTTCGGTGTATGCTCTCTAATACCGGATTGAGTAAGGAATTCTGTGCTGAGGCGTGTAATACATCGGTGTATCTCATAAATCAGAATCCTTCATCACAACTGAACTTTGGCATTCCGAAGGAGAAATGGTTGGGAAAAAGAATTTCATATTCTCAAATTTGGGTGTTTGGGTGTGAAGTTTTTGTTCATGTGCCGAAAGAAAAAAGAACCAAGTTGGATTTTAAATCACAAAGGGGTATCTTCATGGGCTATGGTGAAGATCAGTATGGATTTCATATTTGGGATCCAACAGAGCAAAAAATCATCCGGAGCGGAGATGTTGTCTTCAATAAGAAGACATTTCCAGGTCTGCAGCCACAATCAACATCAGAAGAAGAATATGTGTCCAAAATTGTTTTCAAAAACAATGTTTCAAAGACACAAAATGGGTGACAGGGAGTATATATTCTCTGATTCAAACATAGGGAATGCACAGCTAATGTCTGGTTTGGACAGAGTGGATGTGCAGACATCCTCTATTTCACACCACTCATCTATGCGTTGGGAGGAAGGGGTTTCTGCTCCAAACGAGTGTGAACTCCACACACCAATCGCGGTGTATCCAAACACCACCAACACCCCACGCACAGAAGCAGCAAAAGCTGCGGGTTTCTCCTCACGCACGGGTGTAATAACAGCAGCAACTGCGGGGTTATTTTCTCCCTCTGCATGCGTGGACAAAGTAGCAGAAGCTGCAGGGGCTTCTTCACCTCCCCCACGCACAGACACAGCCCGAGCAGCTACCGTGGGTCCCCCTTCTCCTCTGCATGACCAACAGACAAGTCCACCAGCACGCAGCACGCAGCATGACTTGGCGACATCATCCGCAGAGCTAGGAAAAGACAAACATGTTAGGTCTTCACGCAGGGGTCTTGCTACGGGTGCCAAACAACAAACATAGGATCCACGCAGGATGTTGGGGAGAACAGAGAAAGTCACGCCTCTTCCCACAGATAAAATTGCAGTTTCAAACAAACACAATATTGAAATCGGGGGTCATGCTGCTCAGAATGATTTCACTGCTGCTAGCAATTTTGAGATCATTGCAGATTTGGGAGAAAATGGCAGTAAAAATTATAATCCTCAGAATTCAAAAATTGATCAGGGACTCAAAGATCAACTCGGCAGAGAAGACCTCCAGCAAAGTTCTCTGATTATGAGTTACTGGTTGCAGAGGAGGCAGAACCGTCTTTACTAGTGTCCAATCAATTGGAGCCTGCAAATTACAAGGTTGCTTGCAGAGCTCCGGATTCGCAGAAATGACAAGAGGCCATGAGAGAAGAAATGGATTCATTGGCAATGAATCAGACTTGGGACTTGGTGACTTCGCAACCAAATAGACAAGCCCTCAAAAATAAACGGGGTTACAAATTAAAGGAAGAAGATGGCGGCAAGGTTTGTTATCGGGCCAGATTAGTGGTCAAAGGGTATGGATAGCAGTAGGGTATCGACTTGAATGAGGCTTTTTCCCCGGTAGTCAAGATGACGACTATTAGAGCCGTTCTAGGCTTGGTTGTTGCAAGGGATCTTGAGCTGGAGCAGTTGGATGTCAAGACTGCGTTCCTACATGGTGATGTAGATGAAGAACTTTATATGATGCAGCCGGAAGGTTTTGTGAAAAAGGGGAAGGAACATCTCTATTGCAAATTGAAGAGAAGCTTGTATGGACTTAAGCAGGCCCCAAGGAAATGGTACAAGAAATTAGATCAGTTTATGAGCACAAGTTCATATGTTCAGAGGCTGATCCTTGTGTTTATTATAAATAGTTGCCCACTAGTGAATTTATAATTCTCTTACTTTATGTGGACGATATGTTAGTAGCCGGGACTAGCATGAAGATTGTTCGAGAATTGAAGAAGCATTTGGCCAATAGATTTGTGATGAAAGATTTGGGGGCAGCTAAGAAGATACTTGGGATGACCATTTCACGGGATAGATCCAAGAGGAAACTTTGGTTATCTCAAAAGCAATACGTTGACAAGGTATTGGACAGATTTGACATGTTGGAAGCCAAACCGGTTTGTGTTCTTTTAGCATCTCATTTCTGTTTGACTGCTGAAATGTGTCCCACAACACAAGAGGATACATAATTCATGAAGGGAGTTCCTTATACTTCAACAGTTGGAAGCATTATTTATGCTATGATTTCTACTCGTCTGGATATTGCTCATGCAGTGGGAGTAGTAAGCCAGTTTATGAGTAATCCTGGCAAGCCTCATTGGGAGGCAGTTAAATGGATTCTCCGGTATCTTAAAGGTACTTCTTCTCTTCTTTATGCTTTGGGACAGATAAGCCAGCATTGCAAGGATTCGTAGATTCAGATCTTGGTGGAGATTTAGACAAGTGGAAATCCACCTCAGGTTATGCTTTCACATTTGCTGGGGCAGCTATCAGTTGGGGTTCTAGATTGCAACATTTGGTTGCACAATCATGTGCTGAAGACGAATACATGACTCTCTCTGAGGGGGCAAAAGAGATGGTATGGTTGCAGATTTTGTATAAGGAATTGGGCTTGCAACAATTAGATTTTAATCTTTTTTGTGACAGTAGTAGTGCTATATTCATGAGCATGCATCCTACATCTCAGCGATGCTCGAAGCACATTGACTTGCGTTATCATTACATTCGGCACATGTTTGAAGAAGAAAAACTTCAAGTTGTAAAGATCGACACAAAAGTGAACCTAGCTGATGCTCTCACAAAGGTTGTTACACGGGAGAAGTTTGAGTTTTGTCGAGCTTCTCTAGGCATTTCCAGCATGTGATAGAAAGGATTAGAGTAGGGGAATATCTTGTTACAGCAGTGGTTGGTCTTCAAGTGGGAGATTGTTGGGGATATGAAGCTCAACCGTCTTCATGTTCCCTCCAAGAGACTCTGTCTCCGGTTTCTTCCGCTGGTTTCTCAAGAGTCTCTTTGGAGCTCTTTATCAATTGTATTTGCTGTAACTTTTTTGAACTTCTGGATTATTTAATATATTCTCTTGCTCAATGTGAACGTAGGTAATATTGGCCGAACCACGATAAATCTTGCGTACTCTATTTTTGTTCTTGTTTTTGCATTTTGTTTCTGCTCTTCAACTTTTACACCTACTTATGCAGAAAATGCATAGATGTGTTATGGCTTGAGGTCTACAAATGTATGGTAAGATGGAGTTATATTCGCAATTGAAGGTGCCTCTGAGATTTAGATTTCAAGAAATACCCATAATAATGGGATGAAAATAAGAAAAATAAAGAAAAAATAAAACATAAATAGAAAATAACATAGATTAGAGGTTTGGCGTATGTAACCCAAAGTTGTTTAATGTAGTCACAAAAATGACCGATTAGGCTACGGATATACTATTTCCAATTGATATTTTCTTATCAAATTAAAATTTAGTTTTTGTGAATCCAAGAAAGTTGTCAATTGCACAAAAATATCATATAGCCAATCTTAAATTATTTCTTCATGAGAAAATTAATAGTGTCTCTTGTATGATTCTTTTGTATTCAAGACTGCACTAACAAGACCTTTTGCATAAACATTCATAAGTGCAATTGGTAATTATCTGATGTTGATGTTGTATGTCTGCAACCCATAAATCATTACTACAAACTGTTTTATGCGTAGGCAATAGATTTGGCCTGTTGTTGCATTTACTATAGAGTTTATTAAACATTCTCAACAAACGATTATTGCATCCCATGACACAACGCCTCTTTGAGGCACCTTGCAACAGTTTAGATCTTATTTTGGCATAGGCTAAGTGGGTATCGGCTAGGAATATGACTTTACAACTGAAAATTTAATTTGCTATCTATGAGACCACATTGAGGTGATTAAAAGAAGGAAGAGTGCATGCTAATTTGGAACGCAGTTCGTTATGCAAGAGCCATTGTCATGGTTTAGACCTGAGGACCACTACGATCTACAATTGTATGAAAACCTCTACGCTGGTAAGTTTCTAATTATTTCAATCCCATATGTTTCATGTATTTCTTACAAACAGTGTAATGTATTTCTTACAAACAGTGTAATATATGGTATCATTATCCATGAAGCACCTTCATTAAATAGCTTATATGGTATCATTGATCTATGAAGCACCAACACATGTTAATGCAATAGACTAGTACATATGTTGTTAACATCATATTTTGTTTACTAAGATGCAAATTTCCTACCCCATAGACAGTGCCAGTACCAAAGACATCATTCTACAGGCAAAAGTTCCGAAAAAAAATCAATTTACAAATCTAAAAACCTAATGTAACCCGTATACCAAAAAAAACTCAAAATGAATTTGTCGCTTAGCAGAGTTAATATTGAAAATTCTAAATAGCAATAAGCATCTTAATAGCATATGTATGTCAGCTTTTAAATAAGCTAAAATATTGCATTTTCACCGTATATGAAAACCATTTTGGTAGATAATTCAAAATTATATCCTCCGAAATCTTATAACACCATCCCGCACTTGATTAAAGTTTCAAATTGGAATTAAATGCAGTCGGATATCTTTAACCTATAAAACAACATAAACAATGTTAGTTCATCGACTTTTTGATAACATTAATAATTATTTCCAAAATCTCGATACGAAAGGAGAGAAGAGACAAACCCAACCTTACGTTTGTCACACCCAATGATTTCTTATATCTTTTAATTCAGTCTTCCTCGAACATAATGGGCACTGTAATCATGTGCATAAAGGTTAATTTGATTGCAAATTGAATATAATTCCTAACTCATTGAAAAATAAATCAATTAAATTTGACTTACCGTAGAATGACACTGAGTTCCATTTTTGTTAATCCATCGTGTTATACATGATCTACCAAAATAATGTCCACACGAAAGAGAACTGAAATTTCATTAATAATAATATTAGAATTCTTCTTTTAAATTGTAAATAAAAATGTGATAATTGTTATTTTATCTTCAATGATTATACTTTTTAAATTCAATTTGCAATACAAAATTTATGAATTATGTACTTTAAATAATCTTAAAAATTTCAACAAGTAAGATGTATTAGAGAAAAAGGACAGGATGGGTCATTAGAAGACTTGTAAGAATTTTATTTTTGGAACAGTATTGAGAAGAATGGTAAAGAAAAAGATTTACAAAATCTCTTATTGGAGAAGTGAAAAAGATTGAGGCTAGAGTGAATGCCTTGGAAATATGCAACAGAGTACTATGCATGTGGCACTGAAGAAGAAAATAATGAAAGATGGGGAGAAAAGTGCAACAATAATAAAAAAATGAAGAAGAAAATAATGAGATTGCAACAATTGAAGAGGTTGCCACAGATAGAGAAGCTAAGATGATAAAATTAGAAAACCCCAGATTTGATAAACAAGTGGGTGAAGAGGAGAATGATCTTTAGCTGAAAGAAGAAATAAAGAACATTAATAGGTTGTTAGAAAGAAATCAGATAGATGACTTTGGGAAGCTAAATAGAGTAGTGAAAAATGAAGGAAAAAATGTTGGAGCAGCAAAAGAAAATGAGGTAAAACTTGAGAGTTATGAGCCTAATTCATTTAAAATGATGAAAGTAAGGGATGATGTAGAGCAAGAAGAAAGTAGATATGTGATGAGTTTTACTTTCCATCGAGATTTATGTAAAGAGGTTGTGAATTTAGTTGTTCATGAAAAGCATGAATTGTTGTAAGGAAGAGATTAAGAAGAATGTGAAATTGTTCAACATTGAATGAACACTTGAAGGAGCTTGAAATTGTAGAGTTTACAAATATAAGTCTTAGTTTTTTTTATCAGGGAGTTGATGTGAATCTTCATGCTTGGGAAGTAAATATGAATTTACAAGTAGATGAAAAGAAAAATGTAGTTGCAATTTGGTGAGTTGATTTTGCATATTTGCATGTAGAAGTTGTAGAGGATGTTGTAAGGGAAATTTGGAGGAAAATAAAGGAATAATTCTTTAGAGGAGGATGGAGGGTCATGGTTGAAAGTCCACGAGAGGAAGAGGGAAGAGAAATGTAGAACAAAGTTATTGGAGAAAGGGGGTGAATGTGAATGCTCTCACAAGATGGTGGACGAAAAAAGAAAAAAATTATTAACTTGTCAAAGCAATAGAGTTCCTTGTAGGTTGTTACATTACTTTGTGTGAGTTCAATTTACAAAAAAAATTCCAACCTGGGTAACGTTTAATGTCTAATATCAATATTTTTTTCAATAAGATTAGTTTTTTAAGGAGATATTATAAAGTGTAGATTTCCTAAGATCTAAAGAGATAAAATAAAGCACAATAACATATTGAGAGACCAAAGTCAACCATTTAATAATGCATAGAAGAGGAGTACAAATATGTCTGAATGCTTCCACCAAATGAGGGATGGACTCCTCAAACAAGAGTAGTGGCGAAAAACAACCCAATAAACTACAATGAGGTGTCAAAATTAAATAAATACACTAACATAAAGCATTTTGAAAAACATTTTCAAAAACTTTAGATTTCAATTTGAATAAAAAATATTTTAAAATTTTCTAATTAAAAGACATGAACATAGAAGATGTGAGCGTTGAAAAAGAATAACAAAAGGTAAGTAACATTATAAAATTAAACAAAGTTAAAACAAGTAGTAAAGGATACAAGAAGAAATATATGCTAAGTGTGAGCAAGGAGACTAAGAAGAGAAGGGTTGCAGCTTAGAGATAAGAAGATCTAATTTTTTTTAAGGACGCGGCTAAGCTCGAGATAGAATGTACTATTGACCAAATTTGAAAAATCTGAAAACGTCATGGATTTTTGTGAAATTTTCAGCATATGTTCTTCATTATCTACATATTTTGTGGTCGGAAACCACAAAATAAATTGTCAAAAAATTACTGTGTTTTCACAAATTTGGGAAAAAAAAGTTTTGACTTTTTTTTTTTGTCTTTGGTGCATTATGTCTGGAGCATAGTAGCGCCTTTTTTAAATAGGTGTATAGTAATATAGAAATTTTTTATAGAATGATATAAGTACAGGAGATAGAATAAGAATGGAAATTGCAATAAAAAACAAGAATTAGAAGGAGACTGCTGAAAAAAGGAACAAAATAGCAGCAAAGTTAGCAATAACAAAATATAAACAAAGCGGAAAAAATAAGTGTGAAAAAGATGATATGAAAGAAGGGTGAGAAAGATAAGATGAATCCAATCCTTTTTTGTGCCGTTATGATGCAAATAGATTAGTACCCTCTTCTCACCTGTCTCAATCAATTTGCAAAACACATACAAATCTAAAATACACAACAACAATGGATAGTAGACTAATGTAACAATTTTCAATTTCTTATTGAAACACAAAACAAACTTGCATTACAGAATTGTGAGAGTCTATTAGCTCCACTTAACAACATTCTCATCTAATTATGATTATTCACAGACCTGCAATGCAACATAATACTGCACTCCCTTCCCCATAACATTCTCATCTAATTATGGTTATTCACAGACCTGCAACAGAATAATGCACTCCCTCTCCCAAAACAGACATACTAGACCTACCATAAAACAAAACCCCTCCAAAAAAAAAAAAACTTCAAACCTTCTCCCAAAAACCTGCCTTTTCTCTTACACCCTCTTTTTGAAGATTCTCTACAACCTCTTTTTGAAGATAATTCCTCCCCAAAACATACTAAGAATGTCAAAAAGAAAAAAAACCATGATTTTATATTTTGAATTCAATAAAAGGATACAGATTTTATATTTTTCAATCTTTGTTAGAAATTGGTGTGTTATGATAATAGAGTATAAGATTGAAAAATTTAAGATTATTCACAAATATTTGAAAAAAAATTAATGGGTGAAAGTCCACCATCTCCAACCACTAAAACCTATTTGCACAAATAACATACCAGAGGTTATGTTGTCCGAATGGTGTCCGTGGTTCCAAGCAAATTGGACAATTCATGGAGTCATTTGTCTCGCAAATGTTAAGAACATATTTCCTCTTTCTAGATATTTGTGTAGCAGCACATGCACACTCCTGTTGCTTGCAATATACTTCATCACAGTCCTCTTTCAGTGCATCTAATGTTGTAGACCACCCCTGTATTTTTTTTCTTATTTGTTCATGATTTCTTTCACTCGACTGCTCATTTTCTTTAGCCTTGTGGAGATCCTCTTCTAGTTTTTTGTTTCTTTTATGTAATTCCCTATTTACAAAGTTAGATTTTGCTAATTCAATTTTCATGTCTTGAATCTGATTATAATATTGCTCTTTAACTTTGTTGAGCTCTTCCACTAGTCTGTTGTTTCTATCACCCAATTCTTTGTTTTCAGATATGGCTCTTGCTAATTCGGCTTCCATGTCATGAAACTGCTTACAATAGGAACATCATTTGCAATTAATGGATAGACTTTGCATACGTTCTTTGCGATTTCCTCTTGCTGAATTTCTCCCGGAGGTGAAACGTATAAATCTGGAATTCGTCAAGAACAGAAGATGGCTTTTAGCTCATTTCTAATTACTAATTCGTCAAGAACACAGTTTAATAAAACTCTTGCACCCAACCGACACATTAAAACATATGATGTTTTGATTACATAGAATCTCAGAATGAAGATTATGCAATAAATCTTCATTTAATTCTCTCCTGCGGCAGTGAATGGAGGCAAAGATAAAAATGGAGAAAAATGAAATCTCACACGTTTGAATGGACTTGAATAGACAGCGCAAACACGCTGACAGCGGAGACAATGAAGACATTAAATGTGAGTTATTGTGACACATAAGCCACAAGATAAAGCTGGCGACTATACAACACAGAGAATTGATATGACTAGCACTTGCATCCATAAGGAGGTGCAAGGGGTACGCCGATAGGCTCTTAATGCAAAAGCATGAATATAGTGTTGGGAAGCTTATAAAAGAGACATGTGAAAAAACGTTACATTTTAGAAGTGCATCATGCACAGAGCAGTTACATTTATAAAAAGAAATAAAATAACAGTACTGAATAATTGTATTTTGCAATTGTCGAATACAGGAATACGAATCTTCTTTGTAGTCTCTTCATGACCTGTAAGTAGCAACCTGTAGATGGAGAAAATTTAATAATTGATAAGCAAAGATAGATTTGATTAATGAACGGGGAAACGAAAAATTATAGAAC
>MU224339.1:149099-175408 GCA_018584345.1 Thuja plicata
AAACACAGTAAACCATAGACTATGATCGTGAAACCATTTTCTGTAAACCATTTTTCAGCATGGTTTTCTGGCGTGAGACAACTTCCGGTTGCAAGCAACCTCAGAGGGGAAGCCTATCGGCTAATTAGACAGTTAATGGTTATTTATTAGTTAAATTAAAAGTTCAAATGCTAAGGTGGCACATAGTTTTCCATAGAGAAAGCTCCCCAGTTAGTTGGGTTGTGTCTATGCAGCCACATATTTGCACCTTAGTAAACAAAATATGTTGTTAACAAAATGTGTTAGTAACATGTGTGTTAGTCTATTGTATTTGTTTGTGTTACCAACATGCATTACTACAATAAACTAACACATGTGTTGCTAACACATTTTGTTAACAACATATTTCGTTACTACAATAAACTAACACACGTGTTGCTAACACATTTTGTTAACAACATATTTTGTTTACTAAGGTGCAAATATGTGGCTGCATAGACACAACCAGCTCGTTGGGGGTATGCAAAGACTTCCACCGACTCAACGAGCAAATGTTAATGCTGAGCCTTGTATTTCCCATTTGATGACGTGGCATATTTATTTCAGGGCCCGTTTGGGTGCTGGAATACCAAATGCTGGATAACATCAATTCTGGAAGATGCTGCAATTCTGGAAGATACTTATCCTGAAAATGAATTTCAGAATATAGACTAGACCTGCTTGGTTTTACTGTACTGAAAATACATTGTAGAAATGTTTGGAGATGTAGCATTATTTTCACTGTTCCTTGCCAAGCATTTTCAGTGGCTATGCCGATATAGCTACTTCGAACAAGAGTGTGCACAAGATAAATTTGGTGAATAGGAAAAAAAAATTTCAAAGCAATTGTACTCAGCTACTGTAACACCGTTTCAAATGCATTTCACCCATTTTTTTCCTGCAAATGATGTTGGGGTTCGAAAACAGAATACGTCTTCTATTTAGCAAAATCTCCCAAAGAAAGAGATCCTACGAAGCGTCGTGATTGCAGGAGATGCACCAAATAGCAATGGAAAAAAGCTCTAAAAACTTTCAATCAAATGAAAATGGCGGGCGTCAAGCCAAATGTACAACCTTTGTCAGCATGCAACCTGCGGGTGTTAACTAGAAGTGTCGTGAGCAGGGATACTCACAAAATTAAACAACAAATGTAATCTAGCGGGTGTAAAGCTAGACTCAACAACCTTCGTCAACATTCTCCAATGCACAAGCCAGGGATGAGAGTTCTGAGACAATGTACAGACATCTATCAAAATGCACAGTTGTAGATTTTCTCAAAAGTGATTTGGGAGAGCATTGTCACTTTTTGGTGAACGAATGCAAATCATGGAAGCACAAACAAGGTTAATGGATTGTTCACCGCTTCCTGCAAATCGTGGAGGCACAAACAAGGTTAATGGACTGTTCACCGCTTCCTTACAGACCCGATCATATTTACAATTTGTTTTATAAAAATTGGAATTGGAATTCAAAATTCCAATTCCACCTATTTCGGTGGAAGATGGATATGTCTATTTTGGGGCAAAATTGGAATTTCGAAATTGCAAGTCCAATTTTTTTAATTGAACACAAACATGAAATTGACATTATCCAGAAATAGATAATGCCAATTCCATGCATATTCCAGCACCCAAATGGGCCCTCATTTCAATGCAGCGCAGTAACTCAGCCAGACTTCTAGACTCTCCCACCGAGCTCTTGAGAAACATTCCTTTTGCCAAATAAAATTTATCTCCAATTTCAAAACTTGAACACGGGCCCCCAAAACATTGGCGTGCATTCCAAAAGACATTGGGGATAATTTAAAATGTTTTAGAATTACCCTTTGTTGACCAAGAAATGTGTATCTTGATTTTGTTTTATTCTACTTGACGGCTCCCTGAAATGTTGTGGCCCCCACCTCTATTGGCATGTGTTGAAGTTGAAAAATTATTTTGTTTCAGAATATCAAACAGATTGTAGGGGAAAAGACCCATTAACCGACATGGGTCCAATAACTGCTATTCTTTTGTCATAGATGCCTCCCGAAAATCAATTTTTTGATAGCCATTTCCTACAAAACAAAAATGCCAAAAAGTAATATATTGCATACCCAATAACTATTCACCATTACATTATTAAGTAAACACTAAAAGTGCATGGTTATTGGTACACTTATGTTTTTATTACACATCAAATTGCACCAAAAAGGTTACATTGTTATTAAAAAAAAATTGGATGCATACATTTACAAAGTCAATGGATTTGTCCTAGAATATAAATATAATTTATTAATGTACATTTCATATTTAATTTATATACATACATGCACAACTATTGGTGCATTCCATAGTTAGTCAATTACATACATGCACAACTATTGGTGCATAATAAATTTTTATAGCACTCTCATCTGTACATTTAGCCAAAAATGTATGACATCTTCAGGCATTTAATCCAACTCAAATTTGTACCTGCATGAACAACTAATGGTGTAAGACTCCCCAATTGAGATAAAATAAACACTGCAAACACAAAATAAACACTGCAAACACAAAATAAACAACACCAAAAAATTTGAAATTTGAAATCAGGAAGCCACCGTATGAACTATAAATTTAATGCACTTAGTTGTGCATGCTAGTTTCCCACCATAATTTGAATTTTAAAATGACCAACCACTTCAATGACCAAATTTGTATAAGAAGGATATAGTGCCACGCAAAATTCATTCAAATTCCTTGTCTAACCGCCTGTAGTCTGCATATTCTTTGCTCTTGTTCAGGTTGGTAGGCTATCTTGCATATTTTATGTTTATTATTTGTTTTTTCTATGCTTGTATGTTTTTTTAACAAATTTACTGCTATAAAAAATAATTTATTGCCTTTATTGCTTACTATAGGATCAAATCTATTGTATTTCATGTTTATTACTTATTTTATGTATGCTTACTGTCTATTTTTTTTACAAATTTACTGCTTTTATTGCTTACTATAGGATCAAATCTATTACAAAACTAAGTCAGTGTAGTGCAACATTAGTTTTGTAATGTATTTAATGAATAAATGTATTGGTCACTATAGTTGCATGCCTTTATATTATAAGTTGTTTGTAATGTGGGCCTCTAAGTAGGATATAGAATCAATGAAAGGATCATTTTAATTAAATAGTTTTTGCAGCCTTAGTTTTGTAATGTATTCAATGATAAAATGTATTGGTCACTATACTTACTTGCATTTTTTGTTGAATTACTAATCAACTGGTTTACTGTATGCAATACTTAGAAGTATGGAAGCTTGATATTCTCATATTTCACATGCCTGACTTAGTTTTCTAATGTATTCAATTAATACATTGTAGAACTAGGCCATCGTAGTGCACCCTTAGTTTTTTAATGTATTCAATGAATGCATTACAAAACTAGGTCAGCATAGTGCAGCCTTAATTTTCTAATGTATACAATGAATAAATGTACATTATATGTATGCATAAAGGTTTACAATAAAATGATTGTGTAAATCTATTCCAATTACAATTACCTACATTATAATTTTGAAATTGGACTTTCTTAGTAATGACACATATACATATTTATGTATACATATACCTAAATATGCATATATATACATAATTATGTATACATATCCATAATTATGTTTATGTATATGTAAATTTGTATTCATGGTAACATTAAATGTTCTTGATGGATCAAACATTTGGTATTCAACGTTGTCCTTCCCAGGAGTCATTGCAAGACCAATGCTCCAGATTATTTTTGTGCAAGATGACGATCTCAAGGAAGCTATTGTCTAGCTTTCGCAACACAATGTAGGTGTCTCACATCTACACGATGGGGTCATCTATGACCTTGTATTTTTCTTGTCTCATGTTTCATTGTGCTCACTTAGTTTTGTAATGTTGTTAATGAATACATTACAAAACTATCTCAACATAGTGCACAATTAGTTTTGTTATTGTATTCAATGAATAAATGTACTTTTTAGTATAGATAATTTATTTTTAATGCATGGAAGCTTCATAGTCTCAGATTTCACAATGTTGACTTAGGTAGTTTTGTAATGTTCTCAATAAATACATTACAAAACTAACGCAACATAGTTCTTAGTTTTGTAATGTATTATTGTCCTCTAAAGAATGTACAAAGAAGAAATTATCAAGTTTAAGGTTCGTGGTGGGTAGTAATAGGGTTACCCATAGGCGGTTAACTGGTAGTTGGTGAGCTACAAATGTGTTAAGGTGAGTAGGTATGGGTAAGGAGAGGATTAGTCGGGTCTTCCGCAGGGTATAAATTGATGGGATTTCGATTAAAGCAAGAGACGATGTGATTTAATTAAAAGGACCCCTTCGGCCCCTTTCCTACCTAGTGAGCGGGTCCACATTAAAAATAACTTAGAAAGTATTCGTTGAATACATTACAAAAATATGTCAACAGTATGGTGAGTTAGTTTTGCAATGTATTCATTGAATACATTAAAAAACTAAGTCATCAAAATACTCACAGATTTTTGTAATGTATTCAGTGAATACATTAGAAAACAATGTTAGCATTGTGAAACCTGAGATGATGAAGCTTTAATGCATAGAAAATAACTTATAAATGAAAGAATGAGCACTATTTTTTGTCCTCATCTTTCTTTTTCCTTCCATGCTTATAACTTAACCTGAAACGACTTTGTTTGAAGTAGACGATTATAAGACAAATACATATAGTCAATGTCAACTTAATAATGCATACAAATAATGTAAGCTCCATGAAAAACAATACAATGAGCACAATGTAAGTAAGTATAGTGTCAAGATTCATAAAAACTACAACACCAAGTAATGATAAAATCAATAATGTACACTATTCCTTTCCCATTTCCTTTAATTATTTCTTTCTATCACATCACATGCAATGATTTCAAGGTGAAACGATTGAAACATACATCTATTCGTGAAGGAAAATCATTACAAACACCTATTGAATGATAAAAAACCATGATATTGTTGGGATTTAATGGGAAGTAGTACTGAGAGGGGAGGGGTGAATCAGTACCTCTAAAACTTTTAACTCTTTTCACCTTTCATCATTAGTAAACAATCTTTATTGTATTACTGACCATTTCTGATGTTCTTCTTATGCAAGTAGTATTAATTCATAATCTTTAATAGTTTACAACATTCATAGAAAAATTCATGAAAATAATAAACACATAACACAAGATATGATATCGCAGAAAACTCTTGTTAGGATGTAAAAACCCCGGTGGGGATGGCACCCACAAAACTTTACTATCTGCAGAATGGAAGGGAGCCGGTAAAGGCTTACAATTGATCACTTCTGATGATCTACCCTATTAGGAGTATTAAAGTGGAGACCTATTAAGATCTACTCTATAAAGATCTTTAGCAACACTGATTTAAGTGTGCACTCAGTTAAGAGATTTATAATAGGACTATTAGGTCCACCTTTCTTGAAAGGATTTCTTAAGTGTACTACAATTGTTAGAATAAGTACAATATATTTGACCTGACTATATGAAATCTAAAATTTCTGATCACAGATCCATTAAAGCTCTCATAATATGAATATCACCTATAGTGATTGATGAATACCTTTTCTCTGCTTGTCGGTAGCCTGTGTTCTTGTTCTTGAAACTGATTTGATCCTTTTCTATTCTTCTGCATGAATTCTCTTGCCTGATCCATAGATGCTCTCAGTGGCTACAATCATCATTAAACACCATGTTCACAATAGATTGAGCATCTATTTATACAAGTATTTACTCTAGATCCAAGGTATACAACTTGACCTTGATCCTTTATTTTGCATGTTTTAATACAGTTAAACTAATCAAAACAATAATAATTACATTTCTTCCTCTGCACATAATGGATTTAAAAAAAATCAAGAAGCTAAATATACAACTTCAGTGTTTTATCTGATGTGGAAAGTCAGATCCACTTTTTGCAGGATGTATCTGATTGTCGGTTCTTGGTCGTTGGGTTGAATTGAAAGTCTATCAGTCTTCCTTCATTGAACTGATCATCAGATTCCCTTCATCTGTCAGGTTCCTCTCTTTGTTGTTTTGTCAGGTTGCACTGTGGTTACTTCATCGGGTTCCTTTATCCTTTTTGTCATCGGGTAACACTGAATAGTGTTTGTCAGGATGCTTTGTACTTGTTAGTATCGGGTAACCTTGGCGTTGGGTAGTGCTGTGCCCTTTTTGTTGGTGTAGTGTAAACCGATGGTGTAGATCATATTTTTCCTTGTATATACTGATGGAAAAATATAATGCCTTCAATCTCCCCCTTTGACATTAGTATCAAAAACTAATATGTGCATAATACTAAAGTGTTTAGTATGTACACCATGTATATATCCTTGTCATTATATGACTCCCCCTAACTATATGCATCGGTATAGTATAAGTATATGTACATGTATACTTACCTCTGTACTATACATTCCTTGTTCTTTTCTCTTTCAAATGTTTGAATGTACACATCATTTCCTCCTTTCATTTCCCCCTTCTTTTATTGTGACTGTACATATCATTTCCCCCTTTATTTGATACTCATGACAAAAATGTACAACTTATAAGATTCCAAACATGTGACAAAAATGTGTAACTTATAATGTGTCAAGAATATGTGAGTGGGTGTTCTTGATGCCTTCGAGCAATTTCTCCCATTTTTATTTTAGTAGTTCTAGTGCCATGTGCTCTAGCTCTATTCTTGCATGCATATCATAAATGTTGTCTAGGACATACATTTCTGTGGTGGCAACTAGTGCTTTTGCCTCTGTCATATGTTTTTGCAGTAATGAGAGTGTCGGTAATCTGAGTTGTGCTTGAAGCTCATTTACCTCATCTTTGAATTTTGTCTCTGCAATCTGTATGTCTTGTCTCAGCTTTCGTGCTTGCTTTAGCTGCTCATTGTGCAATTTTATTGCCTCTTCACTATTTGTGAGAATTTTTTCACTTGTTTGAAGATCAACATTGATTTGTGCTATCTTTTTGGTATACTCCTGGGTGAGTTGATCAAGCGTGCATAATTTATGTAATAAGGTTATAGCTCCTGAGATTATTGGATCTATTGTGCTAATCAATTTAGAAAGTTTTACCTTTTTAAATGCCACTTCTTGGATTATATTTTCTGCTAGCTTGAACTCATACTTCTGTTCAAGTCTTTCTCCCATGACCTTCTCAACATCTATGTTCTGAGATGTGATTGCATCTGTGAGAACCAATAATCAATCAAGCATTGGGGCTGTTTGATCAACATCTACATTTGGTACAATTTGTTGAAGTATACCTCATGCTACTTCAAGTACCTTAGCTTCTTTTGTGGCTTTTCTCAATTTATCTTGCATTGCTTTTCTCTCACAAAGTATTGCATACTTTGTCAATTTAGTTGGATCCAATGTCTTGGGATCACAAATTGGAATCTCAATGATTTCATCCTGAGTGACTGGATTCTTATGCTTGCTCTTCTTCTTCTTTGAGATTTATGTGGACGCAGATGTATGAACTACCATTTCTAGTTCATTTGTCCTCTCTGAAGTGCTTGGTGAAGGATTTGTTGAAGACGCTTCTTGTGTTTTCTGCTCGGGGTGCACCTATCAATTTTGTGAAGACGTCTCTCCATCAACCTTTGGTGTCTCTGCAAATTTTTCTTTTTTCTTTTCCATATCATCTTTCTTTTCTTCTTCACTCTTTTCTTTCTGCGTTTCCTGTTCTACCTTTTGTGCTTCCTCTTTACTTTTATTAGTAGGCTTATCTTTCAGATCATCAGTTGCAACTTGTTCTGCAGTTGTGTCCTTTGTGTCATCTGTGGTGTCTTTTTCTTCTGCATCACCCTTGTCCTCGGGTGTGCTCGTGTCTTCTATAGTAGATCCTTCATTACCTTCTAGTATATTGATGGCCTTCATCAATACTGGCATAT
Organism: Thuja plicata; assembly: GCA_018584345.1. Taxonomy (NCBI): domain Eukaryota; kingdom Viridiplantae; phylum Streptophyta; class Pinopsida; order Cupressales; family Cupressaceae; genus Thuja; species Thuja plicata. The sequence continues at coordinate 157,047 of MU224339.1, forward strand.
TGCTTTGTGTTCTAGCTTGTGTTGTATCTAGATTGGTGTCTTGCTCGTTGGTTTGGTCTTTTTGAGTAGTGAAATCTTCATCTTTTTGTATTTGCTTGGTAGGCTCTGGTTCTGTGATGTCAATGACTGAAGTGTCCTGCCATGTCTCATCAGCAACATTCATTTCTTTATGCCCTGTTGTCTTCAACTCTTGTTTCTTTTCCCAATCCTTAATAGATATAAATATTACATCATCTTATTTTTTTGGATCCTTATCAGAGTCATAATATGTGATGTCTTGAATGTCAAGATCATCCATGACTTTGTCCAAATCTATTGGCTCCATATCTTCAACATTTTCCAAAGCAATGTGCCGAGGACTTGCCTTGTCTTTCTCCTCCTCTCTATGAGGTGTGTCGGTGAGAAGTAATTGTTCCTCATGAATTGTTGACTCTACGGGAAGATCTAGGAGTTGTCTCCATTTTGTTTCAGTCATGGTATCCAGCTCTATAAACTTATCATGTAGCACTTTGTAAGCTCTTATCTTGGCTACAAATTTGCTTGAGTGCTTCTTCATTATTTCTTTGATTTCTTCTATCTTAGATTTGGGAGGCATAAGTGTGACAAGTACCCTTTCCCTTTCTTCTCTTTCGGTTTGTAAAGCATATGACCATTGTTGAGATATTATGTTGCCCAGCTCTTTGGGTATTTGGTTGACAAATTCGGCTAGTACATATTTGAATTTCACCATTGACCTGATGATTGCTTCTTGTATCTTATTTTGGTCCTCTGGTTTAAGTGTATCCCATTGTCTGATTTTCTTATCATACATGGTGCCAGATGCAGCAATAGATTCAATAGCCTCATCAATTGTTTGATTTCTGATATTTTTCTTCACTACATCAGGCTCATCCTCTTAATAATCCTCAATATCACCTTTAGTCCTGACCATTATTTTCCTCCTCTTAGTAGGTGTTTGTTTCTTTGTTTTCTGCTTTGTTTGCTTTGTTGGCTACTTTCTCTTATAGGTCCTTACTTGACCTTTGTTAAGACGTGTGGTATCGGTCTTTGCAGTTTGACTCCTTGTCCTCTATTTCTTTGTAGGAGGTGGAGGTGTATTAGACTCAGTTGCCTCAGAATCTGATTTCTGCTCATCTTTCCCTTCACCGATGGTACCCTGTTCATCGGTTTCCTCTATTTGTTCTTGTCCCTCCTCAATTACTGATAGAATCTTTATAAGATTCTTAACTAGATCTTATTCTTCTTGTTGACAGTCTTTTTGATTTCTAGGCCTCTTTTTATCTTTGACCTGGACTCTTCATAAGTGCCAAACCTTGGTTGTTTGCTGTCAATTGGCTCATTGATCAATGCATCAATAGCATTGGTTACTTGATCTACGTTGATTTCATAATCAAGAGGGGCTAACCAAGGTGTCCTTGGTACAACCGGTTTTATGTGGGTAAAATATATATCCTCCATAAAACATATCTCATCCCTATGTTTTTTAATTAGTTGCTCAGGGATCCTCACTCTTTCCATCATCTTTTCCTTGAATTCAAGGAAGTATGCAGTCATAACTAAATCAAAGTTATCTCTTAGTGACTTAATAAGTTCACTAATCTGTAATGTCACTGGTTTTGTTGTATCCCATTTCACTTTTCCTACTGAAGGAAAGTATTCTTGAAAGTAGAAAAATATACACATGATAAGTGAGCCAAACTTATATGTGTTAGTCTTTGCAGACCTTATTGTGTTCATGTTCTCATCAAGTTGCTTTAGTAGGATCTCAGACAAATCCATCTGGATTCCCTTTGTTACTATCTTGTAAACTGTGCTTACTGATGTTGATGATATCCTATTTAGCCTTCTTTCCTGAAAGATCTTGTAACCAATCACACATGCACCGAACCTCAGTTCCTTGTCGGTGATGGTGTTAACTTTAAGATCTCTATTATCCCATTCAACTTTTGTGAGCTTTTCAACTTCTGGCCTGGAAGGATACTTGTGAGCGTTAGGCTTGTCGGTTATTGGATAACCAGTGACAGCATGAAGGACATCCTTAGTGATTTGCTTAGGTTGATCTAACCATAGCTTCTGATCATGCATTTTGCTAAGTACCAACCTAATCCAGTCAGTTTTGAAGTCCCTCAGGAAATATAGGGAATTTTTTAATCCCTTTACTTCCAGATGCTTATGTTCATCTTTTAGGTTTCCTTCTGCATCACAAAGCCTCTTGTAAGCTTCATCCATCTCCATATCACCTATTTCAATGATCTTGCAGTGAATGTAGGACCTTACGTCCTCTATTAGCAAAACCCTAGGTGGAATCTTAGAAAATGTGTCAGATTCATCAGGTTGCGTTGCAATCTCTGGGCATATCTTATGCTTAGGATCTACACAGGTGTTGTTCTTAATTAACCTAACCATATTCTTCTTATCATTCTTGATCTTTGTTCTTGAAGTGGTTGCCATCATTTTTCAAACTTTAGGGCTTTCTTGAAATTTTAGGGCTTTCTTGAAAATAATTACAAAGTTCTTTCGGTGCCCTCGATACTTACTTTGATCTGTGATACTAGTGAATGGTCTATTTGATGTGTGCTAGATTGAGTTGAGGACGTTCTGCTATCTGCTCTTTTATCACTCTGGTTTTGCTCTAATTTTTTTTCTTCAAATCGCGGGTGCAAAATGAAGTGCTCCCATCGAGTATTTATAGACTTTTTCCCTAAGTCTGTCATAAATGCTCAATGACTTGTCGGGTCATGAAGACGGAGTTCACCGGGAAGACTTTTAAAATCATCATCGGTGTTGTCAGGATGCTCGGGATGGCTATTAAGATTTTTGTTTTCGCCGACGGATATCGGTGTTCTGTCATGACAACTTTATAACTTTGCTTCCTTACCGATGGGTGTCAGATTACATTAGTAACTTAGCCATTTTATGTGGTGATCGACAATTCTCAGTAAGTGTAGATAACTCATCCTTTATATTCACTGATGATTTTTGGTATGTGTCTACCGATGGGGTTGTTTTCTCAGAATTGTAACAAGTAACATAATATGCATCTTTATTTATGCAAATTTTGACTATGTATCAATATGTATAATGTAACTGATGCAAAATATGACTTGGTGTAGTGCAGTTCCATACTTACTTGTTTAGCTTAAGTGGGGGTGGTGATGTCACTTGATCCATTGGATTGGGTGTCAGCATTTACATTACTTGGTCCAGCTTCATCATTGCTTGAAGCTTTTCTCCACATTTTATCTCTAGCCCTTCGGATATCTTTAATGGTGTTTCCATTGGGATATATGCTTGTCTCTGTCATTCGATCTTTGCAGTCTTTCTTGAGATGACCAACTTTGTGACACTGTAAGCATGCCATTCCAGGGTTGTCCAGCCTCTAGACCTTTTGGTCCATGCCCTCATGTAGTTTGTAGCAATGTGACCATATCTACCACATGCTATACATTTTTTCCAAGTATTGTAGTCCCATATATATTGATTATCCATTCTCTTTGGTTGATAGGGAGTTTCTTGACCTTTAGGCTTCCATGCTTTCTTTTTCTTTTTCTAGCATTCATTAGTTGTGTGCCCATTCATCTTGCATGTAGGACAATATTTGTCCATGTAGGTTTCCTTCTTTGGTTGTTCCATCTTAGACTTACATTCATATGATTTATTTCCTTTCTTGTTACATTTATAACAGAGTCTTATGAATGAATATGTAGATTTAGGAATACCTTTCATTTTTCCTCGGCATACATTTGATGTGTGGCCTTGCTTTCCATAGTGTTTGCATGTCATATTTCTTGGTCTTGGATTTTCATAGACATTCTTTGGATTTGCTTGATTTGATGATTCTCCATTTTTGGTAAAGCCTAGACCATTGTTGTTGTTGACTCTTCGTTTTCCCTCAAGAAAATCATCTATTCTTTTATTTCTTTCTTCAACCTTTTTGATAATTTCATTATGTTGTTGCTGAATTCTAACCTCATGCTTTAGTTTTTCATTTTCTTCTCTTATTTCACCAATAGCCTGTACTCTTTTAATGAGTTCTATATTCATTCTGTTTGCTTCTTGACTCATAAGAATAATATGATTAGTAATCTCATGGTGATTCTCAACATGTCTATGAATTTCTAACTCCTTTTCTTGTAGCTTCTCTGTAATCTTCCTTCTATCATTAATATCTAGTGTTCTATCTGTTTTAGCTTGTCTAACAGAACTCATCACATCAATCATTCTTAACATCTGGGTCTCTTGACCAATTTGTAGCATCTTTATTTATTCTGTCAGATGTTGATTGATCTCCTTTAGAATTGTGATGTTCTCTTCTGATGTATCTGATGCATTACTTGTATTTGATCTGAAGATTCAAATAAATCTAGAATCTCTTCTTCTTGATAATCTTTTTCATTTCTCTGAGTTGTCATACCTTTTCTCTCATCCAGAACCTCTCTCATCTTGACTCTCGCTTCTTTATACTATTCATAGAACATCTATATCTCAATCTTTTTATTCTCAATATTCTTATCAAGTTTGTACTTCTCCATTGTATGATGTTTTCTCTTAAGCCTTTAAGCTTTCCAAGAAGAGACTTAGCTCTGATACCAATTGTTGGGATTTAATAAGAAGTAGTATTGAGAGGGGAGGGGTGAATCAATACCTCTAAAACTTTTAACTCTTTTAACCTTTCATCATTAGTAAACAATCTTTATTGTATTACCGAGCATTTATGATGTTCTTCTTATGAAAGTAGTATTAATTCATAATCTTTAATTTTTTGCAATATTCATAGTAAAATTCATGAAAATAATAAACACATAACACAATATATGATATCGCAGAAAACTCCTGTTAGGAAGTACAAACTGCGGTGCGGATGGTACCTACAAAACTTCACTATCTACAAAATGGGAGGGAGTTAGTAAAGGCTTACAATTGATCACTTCTGATGATCTATCCTATTAGGAGTATTAAAGTGGAGACCTGTTAAGATCTACTTTGTAAAGATCTTTAACAACACTGATTTAAGTGTGCACTCAGTTAAGAGATTTACAATAGGACTGTTAGGTCCACCTTTCTTGAAAGGATTTCTTAAGTGTACTACACTTGTTAGAATGAGTACAATATGTTTGACCTGACTGTATGCATTCTAAAATTTCTGATCAAAGATCTATTAAAGCTCTCATAATATGAATATCACCTATAGTGAGTGATGAATACCTTTTCTCTGCTTGTCGGTAGCCTGTGTTCTTGCTCTTGAAACTAATTTGATCCTTTTCTGTTCTTCTACATGAATTATCTTGTCCAATCCTTAGATGCTCTCAGTGGCTACAATCATCATCAAACATGTTCACAATATATTGAGCATCTATTTATACAAGTATTTGACCTATTCTAGAATCACGCATTACAAAGTTTTAACTCTAGATCCAAGGTATACAACTTGACCTTGATCCTTTAGTTTGCATGTTTTAAAATAGTTAAACTAATTAAAAAAATAATAATTACATTGCTTCCTCCACACATAATGGATTTAAAACAAATCAAGAAGCTAAATATACAACTTCAGTGTTTTATCTGACGTGGAAAGTGAGATCCACTTTTTGCGGGATGTAACTGACTGTCGGTTCTTGGTCATCGGGTTGAACTGAAAGTTTGTCGGCGTTCCTTCATTGAACTGATCGTTGGATTCCCTTCATCTATCGGGCTCCTCTCTTTGATGTTTTGTTGGGTTGCACTGTGGTTACTTCGTCGGGTTCCTTTATCCTTTTTGTCATCGGGTAACACTGAATAGTTTTTGTAGGGATGCTTTGTACTTGGCAGTATTGGGTAACCTTGGCGTCGGGTAATGTTGTGCCCTGTCTATCAGTGTAGTGTAAGCCGATGGTGTAGATCATGTTTTTCCTTGTATATACTAATGGAAAAATATAATGCCTTCAAAGATATTTGGTACTTCCTGATGGGAGGATAAATTCTGTCACTTCTATATGCAAAATAATGATTAACCTAGAGAAACCGCCATATTTAAAACACAAAAATGAAGAAACTATCTAGATTCATAAAACCTTGTACCTCCCATTTTCTCTAACTATTTGTTTCTATCACATTACATGCAATTATTTCAAGGTGAAACAATTTAAAAACACAACTATAAGTGCAGAAAAATCTTTACAAAAACTTATTGAATGATAAAAAGCCATGAGATATTTTTTACTTCGCAATGGGAATAGATCTCCTCACACTTCCCGCACATACCAACCATAACTGGAAACCGTTGGATGTGAGTGTTTTTTCACTATTGAAAACATAATTCAAACAACATAGAAACTTGTGGTTGGCCAAGAACCCCAAGATTGGCATTGGACGTGAAGAGTTGGCAGTAAGCAAAGCATTCAAATTGGCACTGACGCAGAGAAATATAATGAGTGGGTTCCACAGGATAGGCATGTGGTCTCTCGACTAGGATACCCTAGTGGACGATATGAGGCCAAGTGAGGCTTTTATTTTTGATGAGGATTTAAGAATGGGATCATTTCAGCCTCATCCTAAACCTATAGTTCTAGGATCACCGGGATCAGCAGGTGGTGCAAATGTACTTGAAGACGAGGAGGCAATCGCAGTGGAAGAATTTATGCAATTTAGAGGATACAATAAAGATTCAAATAAAATATTTGTGATAAATTACAATGAAACCTATAAAGGGGAAGAAACTAATGTAACAAATGAGAAGCAAGAAAACCACGCACAACAAGAAAACCATGAGCACTGACCAAACCATGAATACCAAGAAAACCAAGAGCAACAAGAAAATCATGATGGATTGGCCATTGATGTCGGCTTAAGCTTTCCAACACAACCTTATGAACTAGTTAACTTTGTAGAGGAGGACATTTCCCTATCAATGCCCTCACCACCACATGTTGACCCAACTAATGTTATCCACACTAGTACATTTGAGGCCTAATTCTGATGGCTATCTGTCAGATATTCAATGCCTATTTGTTAGTTATTCGACAGATGATGTCGCCAGAGTTATTTTGTCAGAATTTGCTATGGAAATAGTAACTGTCACCATTGCGATGACTCTTACCATCGGAAATGACCACTAAAAATATTTTTCTATTAAAAATTTCTGACGGTATACCTATCAGAATTATAGCATTCCTGATGGTTATCCAGTTCAATTCCGACGGTAAGCTCGTCGGTAGTAATTCATTAGCGTCGACCATTGGCATCGAAACTTCATAATAACTGATGATTATCCAGCGTTATTTTTGAAATTAATTCTATCGGTAGTATAGAATCTCTGTCGCCCATGGGCATTGGAATTGCATCATCTGTGATGGATAAAAAATATTACTTTTGATGATAATACCGTCAGTTGTATAGTATCACCATTGAAACTGGGCGTCAGAATATTAGAATGTTTGACGGTTATCCATCATTATTTTTGACAGTTCTTCCATCGGTAATATAGAATTCCCATCACATGTTGGCGTCGAAACTATATAATGTCTGATAGATAAGCATCATTATTTTTTACGGTAAATCGTTGGTAGTATAGCATGCTCGTCGAAAAGTGGTGTCGGAAGAGGATTGTTAGTGTCAAAATTTTGACAGACATGCTAAAGTATGTTGAAAAGGGTATCAGAATGTTAGAATAACTGAGAGGGGGGTGAATTAGTGGCCTTAAAATTAATTCCAATAATTCAACCAAAACTTATATCTCAACATGTAATATCCTCTAGTTATCTTTTAGTCCATCAAGATGAATTCTTTAAGCAATTTCAATCAAATATACTCTTCTCGGTAATATCTATTGTTTCTATTTTGTAGGCTTTACCAAATAGAAACAATTAAACTTAGTGTTTACTGATCAATCAATTATCACTTAATGTGTAAGCAAAATATCAAAGCAATAAGCAGATACACATTTGACACATAGATTTTTAACGTGGAAACCATGTTAGGGGAAAAACCACTTGGGACCGGTAACCCAAAATTTTCACTCTTCTGAAGTGAGCTTGGTGAAGAGCCAACCTATTAAAGATTACAAACACACTGTTAAGCGTGACCTTGTTAGAGTATTTAAAAACACTGGTTAGTCTTTTGACATCTGGCATTCACTATGTTGTCAACAAGTAAAAACCTTCTTAATAATCTTTGAGTATCTTAAAACATTAAGGATTGTTACATCCCACTTGTTTAAGAGATTTTATGAATCAATGGTTAAATTGAAATAGTAAATGATCTATTCAGTAATACAACTTACTTTGCAGATGTTCAGATCTATTTTAAGTCCACAAATACCTCTCTGATCAATGTATGCTCTTCAATTCCTTTTCTCCCCTCTATGTTCTTTCTGCTCGATGAATGCTCTTGCTACTGTTGCTCGGTGTCTGCAAAATTTATTGACTCTTTCCTTCAGTCTGTATGATCAGATATGTATGAAGTATTCTAACTTTACCAAAATTATGTTCAACATTCCTCCTTTCATTATGAATTACTTGTCTCTTTATATAGACATGATTTCACCGTTCAATCTCCTTGTCTTTTTTGTTCTTGACATAGATTGCTTCTTGATCCACAAATCTTGCCATGCATTTCTTAAAGCCTTGATTTAGTTTTATTTCATAGATTTCTCCTTGACAACTTTGAATAAAACTATCTTTAAATCTTTTTCTTATCCTCAGTTCAACTAGTCGATGAAAATAAAAAAATCAATTAGCTAACTCTAGATATAGATCTTGCCAGCTAAGTGTTTTGTCATTTCCTAACTCAAGTCAGTTTTGGTCAAAGAATTCAGTTGTGATCGGTGACCCTTACTTGGGTATTACTGATCTTCGGGCAACACTGTGAACTTCTCGGGTTTCACTATTCGTCGGGTAACTCTGTCTATTGGGTTTTAGTGTCCCTCGGGTTACACTGTCTGTTGGGTTGCATTATCCCTCCGTGTATACCTTTACCAAAAAAAAAACCTTTGTCTATTTAGATCTTCAATTGTTGTGATGATATGTGTATGATTACTCATACCATATCAATTTGACATCAATGACAATACAATACATTAACTATTTAATGTCTTGCATTTACTTTCTACAACTCGGTGATCATCAAATTTTCATCTTCAAATCATTCAATCAGTTATAGTTCATCAATCTCTCCCTTTGGCATTGATGACAACATACTATGAAATATACAATTATAAGATATGCCATAACATACCAACCTTTGTTTCTATAACTAATTCAAATGTCTGAGTCTCGGTAAGCTCTTCTAGCTTGGATTTGATTCTTGCAGAGTGATTTTCCTTTGTTTTAGAATTTCTTCTCCCTTATCTGGATAGATATGCAGTGTTATATCTTTTCCAATTCTCTCCCTTAGATGGATGGTTACTAAATTGAATCTTTCTCTCCATTTTCTGATCCTTTCTCTCCCTTTGGATATTTCTCTCCCTGACTGATCATCTCCCTTTGATTGATTATGATAGATATTTTAGTGATTCTTCCTCTCCCTTTGACAACAATTCCAAACAAAATTATATCAATGATTCTCCTCTTCATCATCAATACAGCTCTGTAATAGCCAACGCTATCTTTTCCTCCTTGGAAGCTTTCTCTTCCTGATATGTCTTTGCAGCCCAGTTCTTAGCTTGCATCAACATGAATGATCTTCTGATAACTTCTAGGATGATGCAACATCCTAGTCATCTTAGTGATTAGTAGACAAGGGTTAAACCCCTAGTATATCCCTCAGGTACTCAAATGTATCTTTTGGCAATGGTTTTGTGAATATGTCTGCTAGTTGTTCTTTGAATTGCACATACTCAAGTATCACTTGCTTCTCTTGTACTTGTTCCCTTAAGTAATGATACTTGATAGCTATGTTCTTTGTCTTAGCATCCATGAAAAGGTTCTATGAGATGTTTATAGCACTTGTATTATCACAATAGATAATTACTAGATTAATGATTTCTTCATTCATACCTTTCACCAATTGTTTGATCCAAGCAATGTTAGAGAAATTTGCAGCAACAACCACATATTCTTCTTCTGCAGTTGATTGCGATATGCATGCTTGCTTTTTTCTTATCCATGTGACAAGTCTGTCACCCATAAAGAATGCTCCTCCTGTTGTTCTTTTTATATCATCTATGTTTCTAGCCCAATCAATATTTGTTTAAACTTTTAGCACAAATTTACCTTCTTTGTTGTACCACAAACCATAGTCTTCGGTATTCTTAAGATACCTCAAAATTCTCTTGACAAAAACCATGTGTGATTCCTTAGGATTAGCAGAGAATCTTGCAACTATACTGACTGCATGTGCAATATCTGGTCTAGTGTGTACAACATACATGATTTTACCAATCATAGATCGGTATAAGGTCTGATTTACCTTGTTTTAATTGTCTTCTTTTGATAATTTGCATCCATTAGCCATAGGTGTTCCAACTGGTTTGGAGTCCTCCATTTTGAATATCTCCAATACTTATTTGATGTATTTGGATTGTGTAATGTAGATTCTTGTAGCTTGATGTAGAAATTTTAGACCAAGAAAGAATTTGATCCCTCCAAACATTGACATCTGAAACTCTTTTCTCATTTCATTAGCAAATGCTTTGCATAGCATGTCATTTCCTCCAAATATGATATCATCAACAAATATCTTAGCAATCAAAGTTTTATCCTTAGTATCTCATTTCAAATATAGATTATTGTTATCACTTGTTCAAATGAATCTAATATTAATGAGATAAGAGTGAAGTCTTTCATACCATGCTCTTGGTGATTGTTTCACTCCATACAAGGCTTTGTGCAGTTTACAAACCTTGTTTCTCATGTTAGGATCAACATACCCTTCAGGTTGTTCAATGTATACCTCCTCTTCTAGTATTCCATTTAGAAATGCAGACTTGACATCCATTTGGTATACCTTGAATCCTTTGAAAGAAACATAAGCAAGTAGAATTATTACTCCTTCTAGTCTAGAAATGGGTGCAAAGGTTTCTCCATAGTAAATACCTTCTTCTTGTGCATACCCTTTGGATACTAGTCTTGCTTTGTTTCTTGTGACTTCTCCATTCTCATTCAGTTTGTTTCTGAATATCCATTTGGTGCCAATGACATTTTTGTCACTTGGTCTAGGTACTAATGTCCATGTCTTGTTCTTCTCAATCTGTTCAATCTATTCATTCATTGCACTAACCCATTCTTGATTCCCATGTGCATCATTAATAGATTTAGGCTGAAAATCATAAATCATACATCTATGGTTAAGTGACTTACTTCTTGTTCTCATTCCATCTCTTTTGTCTCCAATGATCTGGTTCTATGGATGATGTCTTCTGACATATTTGGTAAGTACAGGTTTAGATCTTGGTTCTTTATTTTGATCTTCATCACTTGATTCAACATTGTGATCATCTTCCTGATTCTTGGTGTGTGCAGCATGTTTCTCAGGTGCATTGTTCTCTCGCTTGAGAAATTCACACTGTTTCTCACTAGCTTCTATCTGTTGCTCAAGAAAGGTGTCAGGATGTTCACTATAGACAAATCTATTGTAATATTTCGGTTCTTTTCTGCTCTCCTTATCATTTTTCTTAGCAAATTCATCCAAAAAGAAGAGATTTACACAATCCATGAAAATAACTATTAAGAGTTTCTGGATTTGATTGTGTTATAAATTTTTTTCATCAACACAATCAAATTTAGAAACTCTTAATAGTTAAATTCATCCACTTTAACATTTTCACTTTCAATGATTTTGTTAGTAGATTTGTTAAGACATTTATAAGCTTTGCTTTTGGTAGAATAACCTAGAAAAATTCCTTTATCACCTTTAGAGTCAAGTTTCCCATTTCTATCCTCTTTAAGTATATAACATTAAATTCCAAAGATTATAAAGTAACTCACATTAGGTGTGTATCCATACCATTGTTCATAAGGTGTCTTATTTGTATCTTTCTTCAAATGAACTTGGTTTAGTGTATAGACAGTAGTACTTACAACTTCTCTCTAGAAATCTTGTGTGATGCATTTTTCAATCATCAGTGTTCTGGTACAATCAACAATTGATATGTTCTTCTTTCATCAATCCCATTTTGCTGTGGTGTTCTCAGTGCAAAAACATGTTTTGTAATTTCATACTCATTACAAAAGTTAGTGAATTCATTAGAAATAAATTCTCCTCTATTTTATCTCAAACATGTTAATTCTTTTCCACTTTGTTTTTCAACATTATCTTTATACCATTTGAACATCTTAAATGCTTCTAATTTCTCTTTTAAGAACATGACAATCATCATCCTAGAATAATTATCAACAAATAGAATGAAGTATTTATCACCATAATAGCTCTTTGTTCTCATTTGTCCACATAAATTAGTATGGACTAACTCTAGAATAACATTAGATGTACGGGTTTTGCTCTTGAAACTAGACTTTGTCATTTTTCCCATTTGACAATTTTTGCACATAACATGGTCAGGCTTTGAAATGCTTGGTAATGCTCTTACTTTATTTTTCTTACTTATCTTAACCATGTTGTCAAAGTTCACACTAGTACATTTAACCCCTAAAATTGACCAAAAATTCTGACCATGCATTACATTTGTTTTTCTTGGTCAGACTAGGGAAGGAAAGTTTTGATTTTTTTATTCCATCCCTGTGTTAGTCATAATTACGATGACCTAAGAGTCAATGCCCATGTTCGTTGTAATTACGATGATCACGGGGATATAACTTTAAAAAAAAGATAGATTTATTATCATTATATTTTCATCATTGAGAGTAGAAGAGGGCTCTACATTTCTTTGAGGATGCATTTCTTAGAGGCCGCTACAGAAACAAATACCCTAGGACACCTTCAATAGTTTACCATCCAGGTAAGTTGATTTATCATATGTAATTATCGATTCTCCCAACGGGAAATTCGGATAGTGAATAGTAAATTAATCCAACTTTGATTGGCCACTCTAAATTATTCATTGATAATTTCTCTATTTGAGATAATAAATCAATCAAAACCAGTCAATCTAAGCTATTGGATCTTTCTTCTCCCACAGGATTCCTCACCATCCTTTTCCGTCTGTATATCGCTAGGTTACACACAAAGGAGGAGCTAGAGAGGATGCTCCCACAACATAGCTCCTAGCAATTACTGCATCCCTGGTACTTTCTATAATTTGGTGTTGAATGATAGGTGTTGAGATTTTTTAACCTTTAGGATGGATTGACAATTATTTCATCTGTGCCCTCAACTAGTAAACTACAACTCTTTTTCCCATGTTTTTCCTTTATTCTCATTTTTTTTTCAATATTATTCTACCATTATCTTTAAAATTGGAGGATATTGGGCCTTGTTTATCCACTGGATGGGTCAAATCAACATTAAAATATTGGACTGCCCTTTCCCGTAAGAGCTTTGGAGGTTACGAAATACAACATAGATGAAAACTTGTATGTTAGGGACCTTCACTCCGTTGAAGGAAAATTATATTTGAAACAATGGGATTCAGTTAGATTTGAAACAATGAGATTCAGACATATGGCTTTGAATGTAATATTCATTTGGCATGCATTTTTATAGATTCAGAGATTGGGTAGTTAATCCCCACTCCCTATCCATGATAAGGAATTCACTTCTCACAGAAGTAATGAGTAATTAAAATTAGCAATACACAATACTGTTTAATTATAGTTAATTCATGTTTCTATAATTTCTTATGTCCGGGGCTGTTACAATATTTAGTAGTTCAAGGGATTGGAGTCATTATCAAAGATATACAAATCTGGTTTCCATAAAAATTATCCTTAGTGTTGGTAGGAAACTATTTTTAAATTGTTGGTGAGAAGAGAAAGAGATCCCTTTGGTAGATTCCTCCCAAGATGTCACGACAATATATAGGAATAGTTAAAACTCAAAAAAAATCAAAGACTAATTCAAAGGAATAAGAAGAAATAGAAAATAAGGTTAATAGAGAAAGAGTTGAAGAACTTCCATCCAATACAACATTTTCATATCCCATCAATCTGAATAGAAGAGATAATGAACCACCAGTAAAAACACATTTCCCCTTCTATTCTCCCTACCTTTAGAGGAAATATTTTGAAAATTCCTAACCAATTTCTTTCTGAGTTCAAGATATTGTGTCAAACATATGATTATTCTACCGATAAATTGGAGTTAAAATTATTCTTCTCTACTTTGAAAGAATTAGTGTTGTGTTGGCTCATGCGATTAGGTACTGATATTTTTTCAACATGAAATGAGACAAAGATAATATTCTTGGACAAGTAGAAAGAATATTTCTAGGTGAGAGATTAAAAAAAACTATTTTATATAAAATAAATGGAAGATGAAAGAAAAAATATTATGCTAATAGGTTCCTATTTGTTCATAGGAGGTGTGCCAATGGGCTAGACATTGATATCAATAGAGATATATTTTTAAGAGGAATTTATGATGCATTGCTAGAGGCCTTGAACTTAATTAGGAGAGGTGATAAAAATGAAATTAGTTTTGAGGATATTGTAGGGATTTGTAAAAACTAATCTAGGACCAAGGTTGAAACTAAGGGTTCTAGGAGAAATAGAGGGTTTTCTTCTAATGTTTCAAAGGTTATGGAGGAGTTAGATAACCTGAAAAATAGACACCCTTCTACATATTAATATTACATATGATAGGAGAACCATAGAACCATTGGCTATTTACTGTCCCAAGTGTTGGGAGATATATCTAATGAGAGAGTTCCATTTGAATGAAGTTTATTTGTGCGAGATATGTGAAAAAAAATATCACAATCACATGTAGTCTTCTAACAAAAATATAGAACCATCTAAACAAATATCCTTTGGTAGAAGAAGAGATCAACTATATAGGGAAGAGAAAAAAAATTTAGGATATAATTCCTATCAATGACAATTTGAAAATTGAAACAATTGGGCTCAAAATCCTTGGCCTAGTAAATGAACTACTATAATTCTAATTCAATCATCTTATATACCATGGGGAGTACCTTGAGGATCACCAGAGTGGACTACACCTCAATAGAATCAATAATCATGGCAACTAAATAAACCATATTAGAAACATAATCCATCATAGTATCAACCATGGAAAAATCAAGGAGCTAAATTTCCCTGGGTACAATCTCCACCATTGTTAACTGGAACAATTGTAACCAATGAACAAGTTAATCAACCTCAAATACCATCCTAACTAGTCCAAAATCCTAATAATAACCATCCTCAAAAAGAATTCATTACTGATTATAATCTTACTGGCTTGAATTTCATTGAAATAAATTGTATTTAATTGAGGAACCAAAATATTCTATTAAAACTAGACATTTAAGATCGGGAGGGGGAGAAAATTAGTAATTCTTAGTAGAAAAAACATATTAGTGATGATCCTCAAGTGTCTAAGAAATAACCTTATCCTATACAATGACCTTTATGTAATGAAAACTCTCATTTATGTCTTCCTTATACAATGGCTCAATGCCCATTATAATCAGGTTTGTGTGGTTTGTTCTGGAGAGTGCTAAAACTACTAGAAATGATCTATGTGCCATCACTCACATTGCTTAGACTACTTGAAGACCAATGTCACTATTTCTACTTTTTAGCTATCTTAGGTGGACTTTAATGCATTTGATTTAGGCCAGTAGATTTGTGCCTTGCCATGTGATCATTGTACTCTACCAAACTATAGGCCACTCTCATTATTTAGTGTAGCTTACTATATAGCATATGTAATGCCACATGTTTCAAAAAATTTAAATAACTCATCTAGACCTTCTGTGCATTGTCATAAAAGATGCCCATGGTCACTTGAACTCTCTATTCTTTTTATTGCTTTGTTGCTTCATGTACCTTCATTTACTGTTCATCATAACTGTTGCTTTATGTACCTTCACTTTCTTTTTCTCTTAAAATTTGTCACAATAGTGTCCTCATGTTTACATGGTCAAGGATTGACTTCTTTCTCATGACCCACCCTTGTGATTTGGCATTTGAAATTAGTGCCATGACTAATATGGTAAAGAAAGTTGTTTTCTAGGTCCTTGAACTGATCTTTGACAACTTGTGCCTTTTCCCCAACTCTGTCCCATTTACCTCATCTTGTCTTTGTCATTGAGAAAGGTTGTGACATCTGCATTGTCTTGAAAACTAACCTCATTGTTATTTTAACTGTCCACTGTCCAAACTTTCATGTGATCATGCATTTATATTTATAATCTCTCTTTTTTAGGCTCATCATTATAATTTCTTAATACTGTACCTTCTTTTGCTCATTTTCTTTCTTGTATCTCTTTTATCCATTTTTGTTGTCAAGTTATTTGCACTTGTAGTACTCACCTTCTTATTTGAAATGGAGATAAAACATCAGACCTTGATACCACCACCCAATTCAAGTCCCTGAGAGAGATTATATGATGAAGTTTTGTAAATGAGTGATATGCCTAGCTCACTAGATGCAACATTCCAAGCACCACAAGAATCGATATAATAGTACCAAAATTGACTAAGCTTCAAGATCAAACTGAATGTGGTAACATAGGCCAACTGATTAACCCCAAGGGAAATTCTCATGTTAATTTGATACAAGCATTGCACCAATAACCCTCTCGGTTGTGGCATCTAGTATGAGGGTAAAGAAATTACCAAATCAATATGAAGGCAATACAAGACTGCACTAAGAGTACTGATTTGAAGAGTAGTTATCGTTAGATACAGATAAGAGAAGGGGATGAGTGGAAGATCACATTTAAGACCATTAAGCAATATTTAATAAATCATAATACATATACATATGTATATATTTGTTTATTTACTTTGCTCTTTCATATATATCACTTATTCACACTTATACTATAACTACTCACCATCGATTCATATAATTATATTTATTTATTTTCCTTAAACTTTATGAAATATTATAATTTCATTCATGTCTCTTTATGATCGCCATAGGTATAATTTCCAATGGTCTTTATTCGATGATCTTTCTATGGACCATCTGAATGTTGGAAGGTGTTAACAATCATAGAGTCGATAGTCATCCTTTGTATTATCTACCTTTTCTATATCTATACTGATTTCCATTATTATCTCCTATGCATATATACTTTTGTGATTTTCCTTTAATCATTTTTGATGCACTGCCTGATTAGTATTGTTTTCACTATTATTCCCAGAAATGTCTTTATACTTCATATGCTATTCCATATGTCATTCTCTATTTGAAGTGACTACTTGTTGTATGATAAATCACCCTTTATGCCACTATTTCTAGTTGCTGCATATGCAATGAGCCACTTCTTATACTGCTTATTGTCTCTATTTCTTAGAAACTATAGTTTCAATATACACATGATGCTTTTAATTGCTGGTTGTTATTAGTGATCTTTCATGAATCTAGAGAGCTAAGATATGTATCTTCATATGTGACCTCCAATGATTTTCAATGATTGCTATAATGGAATCATGGTATGTATATATCAATTCCTAATGAAATAAATGTTTTAGTTCTCATATATATCATTCAATTTTGTCATACTATGTCTTTCTATTGCATCTCATATTTTTAACTTTGACATCAATGACAATATTTTAACAATATCTTGTGTGCCCTTGACATCAATGTCAATATTTCCAACATAAACAACCTCTTCCCTTTGAACAACAAATTCTCTTGTATGAAATAATCCAACCATTGAGCTCTACAATTCTCAATTAAACTCTTACACGCTGCCCAAGCATCTTTAAAATCTGCATCCTCTTTATACAACTCTCCCATACAATCAAAACCATTAATGTTCACTCTCATTTCATTTAGCAATAAACACCTTTTACTTGGTGCATCCACAACTCTATTTGATTTGCCTCTTCTATGCTTCAAAATAAAAGAATAACTTTGTAGAAATTCAACCCACTTCACATGCTTTTGACTTAACTTACCTTGGTCGTTAATGAATTGCAATGCATAATGATCGATGTACAACACGAACTCCTTCAGTAGAAAATAATGATTGATGTACAATACGAATGATTGCATGGAATTTGCTTGAAGGCTCTTATAATGTAGAGTTGCATTTATGCAATATATGTATAGCTAATTTGAATTCAACTACTATGGAGTGATTATTGTTCTTGTGCATTGTGATAAATTATAATAGGACTCACATAATATGTGCCTGCGTGCATGTTAAGTCATGACGTGACATAGTGTGCTTGTATAATGTGATTAAGTGGAATTGGTTATAGTCTTGTTCATGTGACATGGTTGAGTGATATTGACTCTCTTATTTTAACCAAGTGTATCATGGCTAGTGTGCATGAAGATCTTACAATGTGCTAATTAATGCACAA
>MU224339.1:178978-202183 GCA_018584345.1 Thuja plicata
CATGTGAGCCCCTATACGAAGGATCCCAAACAAATATTCTATTTACAGTATTATTGTTCATGAACTTCAAGGTTTTGAATGGTTTATCCAATGTAGCAATGTCATGAATGTTAAGGTATGTCATATATGTCATCTTTTTCACCTATTTTAGTCGTAATTTCCTTAGTTTTAATATAGGGTGAATCATGTATGCTAATTATATCTTTTGCTGTAGGTTGATAGGTGAGTATTTATTACCACCATAAAAAATTCTATCTTGCTCGTACCGGGAACTATCTGCCATTATGAAAGATATTGGGATGAAATATCAAATAATACATGCATGTCCCAATGATCATATTATATATCATAAACAACATGAATTTGCAACACAATGCCCTGATTATCATATTAGTAGACATCAAATAGATCAAATAATAAAAAAGGTGCCTCGCAAGGTTCTTCGGTATATTCCCATTATTCCACGTCTACAACGATTATTCAAGTGCACTACCTTGGCACAATTTATGGATTACCATGCACACAATAGAAGTCAAGATGACATTATGCGAATGCTTGTGGATGGTTCTGCATTTAAGGACATAGAGGAAACTTGGCCACACTTTAAAGAAGAACCTCATAATCTCAAGCTTTCATTGGCAGCGGACGGTGTCAATCCATTTGGAGAGATGAGATCTGTTTACTCAGTGTAGCTTATTTTTTTTATCAACCATAACATTCCTCCTTGGATGTCCATAAAGAGGGAGCACATAATGTTGGAAATGATTGTTTCAGGTATTGTTTCATTCAATAGTCATCTAAATTTATTCATAAATACTGCATCAAAATGACAATAATTATGTAATGTGTTTGTTCATTCAACCAGGTAAGTACCAAGTTAAAGATATGAATGTATATATTGAGCTCCTTATCGACGAGTTGTTGACTTTATAGAATGGGGTCACTATGTATGAAATCTCTAGACCAATAGGACAAATACAGTTTTAATTCTATGCAATGTTTGTATGGACAATACATGATGCCCCTGGGCTAACACATTTTTGTGGCATGTTCTCTTGTTAACACCTCTTTTTTGGTATGTTATAGTGCTAACACATCTTTGTTGTATGTCTAAGTTTGTGCATGATAATTGTAGTTATCAAAATCAACATATTCAATCCAATTATACACTATCTTGTAGGTCTTGAAACAAAGGAAAAATTTGCATGTCCAGTTTGTGGTCCAAAGATGAAATCTTGTCATTCAAAAAATTTAGGAAAGCAGGTGTTCGATGAGTATAGGCACTTTCTCCATAGAAATCATAAGTATCGAATTACAAAAAAAAATCTTTTCAATGGGAAAGAAGAGACTGCATCAAAGCCACGAAGAATGACACCTCGCCTATGGAAGTTGGAATACAATAGAATAAATTGACTAGGTAATGTCATTCAATCTGATGGTTTTTATTTGAAATTTATATTTTGATATTATTTTTTTTTACTGATGAGGTAATTGATGCTCGTGAAGGTTGTCAAGGCGTCAATGACCAACTTCTAAAAGGACTAAAAAATTATCCTAGAAAGTTTAGCAGGTTGTCGTACTATGAGCACCTCCCAATCATGCATTTGTTTGATGCTATGTATATTGGAAAGAATGTAACAGAGATATTATGGAAATTATTGGATGGAAGGCGTGATAAAGAAAAAATTGTCAAAATTTGTAGTGACATTGAAAATTCTAACCATGCATTGAAAAATTTTATTCGATCAAATAACAATGGAGACCATATTGATATAAGTGCCCTTCCTTGGTTATTATCGAAGAAGCAAAGCAATGCTATAAAAGAAGTCATACAAAAAATTAGATTTCCCACAGAGTTTGTTGCGAATATAAAAAATCTCATATCAAAGAACAGTGAATTTGGGTCAGGGAGGAAAACACATGATTGGCATACCTTTATTAAGGTAATTCATGTTATTTTGTATCCTCTATATATTTGTATACTGCATGTATTTTTCATTGTATTATTCTCTAAAATATTGAAATGATCATTTTATAATTATCGCAGTACATTCTACCTCTATCTCTCCCACACCACTTCGACAACAGTGTCAAACAAGTTATATATGATCTTGGAAAATACATGAGTTTAGAAGCGTTATTTGTTAGATTTGTTGTATAGATATTATATTTGTGACTTGTTTTACTTTTTCACTAATTTATTATATATTTTTTGTAATGTCTCATTTATATGTTTTGCTTGTTGAATCACATCTAGGTGGTTGTCATTGAAAGAAATCAATAAAGAAGATATACAATATTGGAAGAGAAAAATTCATCATCTTATGTGTGAAATGCACAAGTGTTTACCTTCTATTTTTTTCAATGCACAAGAACACTACCTCATACATCAAGTTGAGGAGATTGAATTGTGTGAAACTGTACAAACTGGGTCAATGTGGATGGTTGAGAGACACCTAAATTTTTTTAAGGGTTTGGTTCAAAAAAGAGCACATCATGAGGGTTCTATGGTGGAGGGATATATGGTATACCAGACCACATTGTACATTAGTGAATATCTTCCTAAGTTTGTAGCAAAGATGCATGTAGATTGCATTTGGGACCCCAACACCATTAACAAATTTGAAGGGGAGTACTTGATGGGGAAAGGTAGATGGATGAAAGTGAAAGGTAATTATAAGATGTTATTGTAGTTAATTAATTTTTATAAATCTTCAATTGAAGTTGTTTGTAAGTGGTCTTAATTTTAAATAGTTGGTTGAGAGTGGGATGCACTACATTTGTATATTGTGAACAATCTTGATTGGATGATGGTATGTATTGAACTATGTAAAAAAAATGGTCACTCATTAACATGGGAAGGTGTTGCTTCATTGGTTAAAGAAGCTCATCGTAATGGAGATTCTAATGTTACGCCAATGGTAATTGATCTAGCAAATGGTTTAAGAGGTAGACAGGTATGTATAAATTTATTAATCATGACCCATATGTTTAATATAAACTCAAGATGCAAATGATTTTCACATGTTTGAAAAATTGTAGGTCAAGCACCACAAAGCTATGTACTACCATGGCCATTAATTTTGCATAAAAAGTTGGACGACACAAAGAAAATTTGTGATTATGGGATAACTGCAGTCTTTGAGGTCACTAATATCGCATTTAGAAATGACATGCATCCTAAAGAATCTCAAAACCAATGCTATGGGATCTTGGATAATATACTTGAGTGTGACTTTGAATCCTTGAAATTAGTTCTATTCGTCATCAAATGGTACATGCTATGACTGAATCAAAATGATCCTGATAGAACTATTATTCAACATGATAGTAGATTTATGATGATTAATACAAGGTCATTTGAGCCAGTTGGAGATGAACCCTATGTTCTTCCCAGCCAATGTGAGCAAGTGTTTTACATAGAGGTTCCACAAAAACTGGGTTGGTCATTTGTTGTTAGACATGATCCAAGAGGAAGGCCATTAAAGTATAACATGATGGAAGAAGAAGAAACCACATATGATGAAGAAGAAGAAGAAGATGATGAACAAGAAGAAGAAGATGGTGGTGGTGGTGGTGGTGATGATGATGATGATGATGATGATGATGGTGATGATGAAAATGATGGTGGTGCTGGTGGTGATGATGATGATGATGATTATGATGATGATACATGATGATGATGATGATGATGATGATGATGATAATATTGATCTAGTCATACAAATTTATTTTACTTATATGTTTTCATAATTAACTTATTATGTATTAAACTCTAATGCCATGGTACAATTAAATTAATATGTTCATTTCTAATGTTTACAACATATGTGATTTATGATACTTATGTTTCAGTTATTACTCATATATTTAATGTATTTATTGTTTAACAAATTACCAATGTATTTCTTATGATGCTCAATTGTTGGTGCTGATTATATGAATATATTTTGTGTGATTATAACCCTTTGTGGAAATAGGCAATTGACTACAGACATCATCACCCCTTTTGTTGAAAATCTTGCATAGCAAACATAAAGTAAAGGTAAGGAATTAAAATAATATATAATGATTATGATGAATGCATATTGTTCATGTTGTATTCTATGTAATTTGTAGCATAGGTATCACATAATTATTGGCTAACTTAAGATAAATGATTCACATTTGCAGGGAATTTAACCCCTTTTACGAGGATCCTGCATAGTGACATGGATCGGCTGGTATAAGTCAATACACCCTATAGATTACATCAACATTACCCTCATTTAGAAAAATATCTTGCTCCTTACCAACTATATCTGTCATTTGATGGACTGCAAGAACCACCTAATATGTATTTGTCAAGTCTATCTTCCTTAAGTCAAGGAAATGCGGGAATAGAAGACGAAAGTGAGACATGTAGTAGACCTAAAATTAAGAAATCAACTAGAGGTCAAAAGATTAGAAGAAAATTCAATAAATGCATGCAATTTTTCCTTGGTGAAGGGGGGTCATGTTCTTATGAGGATGAGACCATAGATGACATTGAGGTGCCCTTGAGGTACACATATCTTCTAAAAGAATGGATACCCAAGGAAATACCTCCACGCTGGAATCAATCACTCTGAAACTTCAAAACCAAACTCACACATTTGGGGATAATTCAAAAATCCTTTTGAAACCATTCTGAGACTTTGATCAAAACAATCTTACGATGATTGAACACAAATGGGATGAATCCTATGGTCTTAACAACAAGGAAGAATAAATTCTCATTAAAACCCTATCTAAGAAAATGCAAGCTTTGCAATCTAAAATTCAAGACTTAAAGGAAGAAAAGGATACCTCATAAAGTGGGTCTTCACTAAGATCAATCTTTCCTCTTCTCTATGAGCATGATGCACACATGTCTTCACATTCTTCAGGTAAGAAGAGACCTACTCATGGTAATCCTATATTTGATGAGGAGATTATGTCATAGATCATGTCGATCCTATCTTTGATGAACATCCTCATAAACTTGAATCTAACATCTCTTTGGAGAGTTCAAGTGGATCTACATGTACAAGGGATAGAGAATTTATTCCTTTGAGACAATATTATACAACAATGCTAGCAGAGCTTCTTGAAAACAATCTCATCACATTTGTCGATACTAAGGGATTATTAAATGAAGATACCAATCCCAAGTATGATCAAAATTGTGAACCTATGTCCAAAAATGAGCTACATGCGACTTCTACTTCTTCCACTATTCCGTCATTCGATAAAGCTTCAAGGATATCCAAATATCCTCCATCACACAAAGATCCTAATGCTTTTCATGATAACTATGTCTACCCTTAAGGGATTCCTTTAAAAGAAATCCAAGATAATCTATATCTTGCCGAAAGTACATTCTGTTCTCCTAAGATCAAAGACCCTAAGCTTTCATGTACTTTAAGGCCTATTTTGGATAATTCCCTAGCAATCCTTCAAGAATCCTTCATGTAGGTTAAAACTCCTATCTTTTCCTTTGGAATGGATCCATGTCTGGAGGATAATACAAAGAACAAAGAAACAAGTCTTACTAATGATCAAGATCAAGACATTATCCTATCCCCTCCAACATTTGATGAAGATCCCATATCCCTACAATCTGAAGAGGATCCCCTTGTATCTCTTCATTTCCTTCAAAAAGATACCCTTCCATCTCAAGAGCTACATAGCCCTCCATCTCCTAACAAAGATCTTAGTACTTCTAAAAATACTATTGAAAAACAAGAGCAAGGTACTCTTCCTACATTATACAAAGACCCTTGTCAAGATCATCACGTTCCATCATATCTTTCATAGAAACCTCCATATCCACCTCAAGAAACCATTATTCCTCCAAATCCCTTACATGACAATAAGTTTCCTCAAGCATCAAGGGTTCTAGTTAAAATGGATCCTATCAAAGTTACACATGAGCCTATCCCTATGAAGATGAATTTCAAACAAAAGATCCTTGGTCGGGAAGCTCACTCTAAAGATGTTGATACTCATTTCACACCATATATTCCTCCATTTGCACGCAAGAATCAACCTTCTCCATCTTCCAAATCTATCCTTGGTCCATATGTTCAAAAGAGGAAATCTTCAAACCTTCCATCTATATTGGGTCCATATATTCATCCATCTTCCACTCCTAGGTTGTCATCCACTTATCCTATTTCCTATCAAGATCAATAGAAACATGCATCTTTGAAACCTCCATATCAACACATCCATATGAACCATCCATATCAGTCTTATTCATCCAAAAATCCCAAGTCTTTTGGAAGCAATTTGGATGTCAACCAAAGAAATCAAAAATTCAAGAATCCACTTACATATGAAGATCACTATGTCCAATCTAATCGACATGTGAATACAAAGAAAAAAGAAACATTCAAGAGACCACAAAAGTCCATAGAGAAGAACATAATATCGAATAAAATATGGGTTCCTAAGTCCATCATGGAAGAATTACATTATAAATCATCCAAAAGCAAAGGAAAATCAAGAGTTATGTGGATTCCCAAGTCTCTCTTAAAAGGCTTGAACAAAAAGGAAAAATTAGAATTGGCATCCAAGATTCCAAAGGATTCCACTTTACCTTCTTTCACACATTGTGCATCTTCTAACTCTATTTTGGGTCCTCATGTCCCAAAATCCATTACCTTGAATACTTCCTCCATCTTGGGTCCTTATGTACCAAGATCCATATCCATTCATACATCAAAAACTCAATCCATACACTACCCTTCAAAGAGTGTGTTGATGTTGATCTTGTCACCTACTATCCTTCCATATTGGGTCCTTACATTCCTCCTATTTCTCTCATCCAGTCCATTGCATAAAATCTTGGCTTCCATCTTCCTTGTTCTCCATTTCATCACCCTATCAACATCTTTGAGCATAATTTCAGTGTTCTTGGTCTATCATAGCATATCTTTCAAAAGAGCACTATCCCAAGAGAAAGATGCATAAATTCCTCCTTGAAATATGAAAAGAAAAAATGATCAAAAAAAAAAAAGTGCCTCAGTGAAAACACGGTAAACAGGCGCCTTGGTAGCAAAAGTAAAGAGAAAAAGATTCATCCTATGGGGAAAACCACTTCTTGTGGTGCCTTGGATAAGTGCCGTGATGAAAACTTGGAAATTAGGCATTACATGTAATTCCTCCTACGTGCACTCTCCACTTGGGGGAAAGTTCCTTCCATCACATATTTCATCCATTTTCCATCTGGTGATCTTGACAAGGTTGGGCCTATTCATGAAAAAATTGTATATCTTACTCACTTGATCTTGTACATTGATCACAATCATGACCTTTCTTATCCCAAGTCCATACTCACTTTCTTGGCACTAGTCCTATCCGTTGACATCTTGGTCTTGATCAAAAGGAAGAACAAAATAAAATGATAAACAAGTTCTAAGAACTCTCTTAACATGTCCACTCTTTTGGATCGCATGCTATCCTGCATACTTTTCATGACATCGGTCACTATCCTATCTAATATTTAGGACCGCTTCGTGAGCCTACACTGCTATATTATTTTTCCCTAGCTTGGGTAATCTTGAGGAGACTATTCTTGACGGTGGAATTCACTTGCTTCCTCCATCATTGCCAATCCACTTCTGAGATATCAGTGCACCCATAACACCCTACATCTTTCTATACATTGGGCACACAAATGTGGTCATGCTTGAGAATTGGTAATCTTTTACAAATCTTCTATACACTAGAAATCAGGTGTCACTCTTACTCTGCACTTCATCTATCAATGCACTACTAATACTAAGCCTTCATAATTATACCTGTGCTCATACGCTAACTTCATTTCCTAAATGGTTATCTTATCTTTGCTTGGGATTTGTCTGCATTTACGTCTTAGGAATAAGTCATTCTGCGTTGGGGGCATCTTTGCTGGCATGGTAGGTTGCGGTTGCTATGTTGCTCTAGGATTGTTTGCCTCGCGAACACAATGTTTCTTGATACATGCAAAATGATGTCACTTTTTACAAAAAGGATGTCTTTTCAAACATCACATCTTCAGACATGCCATTTACATTAACAGAGTTCCTACAAGGCTATGTTGGATCACAAACATGAATGGATTATCCTACCAATTTACAGCCATGGAACACCATATTGCTTGTATTCCAATTTTCTCATTGATGAATCTTTACTGTGTTTGACAAATGAATGAACAAGTACTACTTAATCACACAGTTTGCTATTGGTTTGATTATGATTCTTTTATGTCCTGATGATGTTCTCAACTAGGGGCATCTAAGTAATTATAAATTTTGTTTGATTGATTCACAATTGATGATTTATTATGTCTTCTTAGTTACTCAATGATGTCTGTGCAAAGACAAAGAGTCTCAAGGATAGGAGGCATAATGTTTTCTTGATTTTCTATGTATGGTGATTGTTCCAAATGATCCTATGAATTTCACCTAACTTGGATGTTTATGGTAAGAGATGCCACTATGGGTGGATAGCCGCATATATCTCGATCTTTGTTATGTGTAAACTATGGTGAGGTTGAAATGATTTCCTTGTCTATTTTATGGTCCAGATGCTTACTAAGGTATACAAATCATAATGTACCCAAGGATATGAATTTCCAAGGTCATTGTGGGTCCAATATCTTTCCTTACACAGAATATTGTATATTAAAAGGAAGGTGACTATTTTGTTGTCCTGGCTTCTATGCCTTGATTTCCCCATTCTATTTCTGACATTTCAATAAAACATAATATTCTTATTATCATAATATCAATGGGTATTAGTGATGGTTGTACTATCCAGTGGTATCCATTTTGACAAAGTGCCCAATGATGATAAAAATGCTACAATATCTGCAAATCAGTGAAAAAGTCCTAAGAGTCTGCATGTAGCTACATTTAGAGATTGCATGATGCATTTTTGAAAGTACAACATAAAGATTTGAGCTCAAACTCCTTTCTATTTTTAATTTATCTGAAATCCAAGTTTATTACTAATACTCATGCTTCCCAAAATCTTTGATCTATCAGGAACAAAATTGAACTTACCTTTATTAAATGTGATTAACTTGGTACTCGTGTGTTTACTCTTAACACACCATCTTTCCCCACTTCTACTCCATTCTTTCTTGTCCTCCCTGCTTCTTGCAAGTG
Source organism: Thuja plicata (assembly GCA_018584345.1). NCBI lineage: Eukaryota > Viridiplantae > Streptophyta > Pinopsida > Cupressales > Cupressaceae > Thuja > Thuja plicata. Next base: position 188,134 of record MU224339.1, read on the forward strand.
ACGCATTCTTTCAAACTGAGGGATTTATTTATTTTTCCTTTGATTTCATTCCCGAGGGGGCATGATCACACTATCATCAATTAAATTTTTTACTTCAAACAACATTAAAATGACTTCGTTATCAAACAAATTAGGGGCATAATAGTTTCCTTGACTAGGTTGGAACTTTTGGTTAAAAATCTTTGGTTCTCATAAGCTAGATATCTTGTGTTTCCTCATTTTAAAATATTCTTACTAAGCTCCTGGCAGCTTGATACTGACTTTTGGACGACAACCAAGTTCAAAATCAGTATTATCAATCTTTGGATGACAACCAAGTTCAGAATTGGTATCTTTTAGATCTTTTATTGATTTTTGGACGACAACCAAGTTCAAAATCAATTCTATTAGTTTTGTTCGATCAAGTGCGAGACTGATCTCATCAACATTTTGTTCGACAACCAAGAACAGAATTCTCAATCTTTCTGAAGTCAAAATCAAAAACTTTCTTTGAATCTTTGCGCTGCTCACACATCAATTCAAAGAGGGGGAAATGTAACCACCTGAATTTGGTCTGTTCTGACTATGGACCCTATTTTCCCTAAGTGTGATCATACCCCCAATTATGTCATGACAATGTTACTTTGGCATAATTCATTATTAAAATTAAATTTAATGTCCTAGGTGAATTTTATCACTAAATTATATTAACTATTATAGCCGTACAACTCAAATCAATTCAAACCATTTAAATCAAAACAAATTCAAATATGGCTATAGTATTTAATTATAAAGGAATTAAATAAACCCCTAAATCAATTATCCACTTGCAAATAACCCATTCCCCTAGCCTATTTAATTTAATTAAAATGGCTATAGTCCCTTAATTATTAAAAAGCAATAAAATGATTAAATAATTAATTCTTATATTTTAAATGAATTAAATAAGTTTAATTCATTTCATTTATATTCCCTTAAACCCCATCCTAACCTATCTTAACCACTTCTACCCTGGGTTCTAACCCATCTCAACCCATTCCACCCTAGCTAATCTAATCCTAATTCTAATTCTAATCCTAACCCACCTCCTAATGTTGTCACATTCCATTAAGGAATGATTAACAACTCCACCCACTTGAGAAAGTCAAGGAATCTCAAGATTCCTTCCTCAAGTCTACCTTCCCAAGCCATCCTCTTACACCCTTCCCATGCTTCTTTAAGGCTTTCATTAATGCCTTGTTAATGAAGATGCTTTAAGCCCATGTCTCCTCCATGTCTGTCTCCTCCATGTCTCATTAATGCTCAAGGCATTAATGGCTCTTACACCACCATTAATGAGTCCCTAAACTCATTAATGAACCTTGTCTCCCCTCTCTCTCTTATTCTTCTATAAATAGTATGCATTTTGGAGCACAAAAGAGCCTTCATCTCATATTAGAAAATATATTGTTATGCTGCTAAGATTTAGATAGCTTCATTTTCATCTAATAGTTCCATTACTATGCATTGTTATAATGTCCATTTTTAGACTAATATGCATTTCTCATTGAATAATAGCTTGTTTTAAATAAAATCTTTCATGCTAGGTTGTTTGTCACTAGTATTTAGCATAATTTGAGGGATTTTATGTTATTTGCTACACTCATCCTAGTTAGAAAGCAATAAGTCGACGTTATGGTTTATATGCTCATTAACCCTTGTTTCTCACTAACATAATGACTTATTGAAGTGTTGTGTTACAGATAATAGGTGCACAAATATACACACATAATTATGATTTGATCAAGAAAATTGATTTGAATTGAAAATATTGCAAGCTATTGATTCAGGAAATTGATAAATTGATTAAAATGATAAATGGGGCCCACAGTCTAGGCGACCATTTTATGGTGCATATATTTGCCCCTCTTTGACTAATGTGTGATCATTCTGGGAACACATGTAGTCAAAGAATGTAGTTGAAGTGTGAGGTCAATTTGGGATCACAAAACAACACAGACATCAACACCATTGTAAATAAGTAATTGACATCTGAACAAAGATAAGCAGATTGAAAAATACAAGGTCAACACGGTTGTAAATAAGTAATTGACATGTCTGAGATAAGAATCTCAAGCAAGGTTGCCCCAAGCGAAGCAAATGATAGGATTGATAAAGTTGAATTAAGGATTGAAGTTTGATAGGTACTACCCTCTTGTGATCGAAATCAAAATGAGATAGAGAAGAAACAAAAAATTGGTAAATTTGATCAAATCAAACTAAAGATAAGGTTCTTGATGTAAGATGAAAGATATAAAGATCACATAACCAAGGTAGATCATCAAGATGAATGATTATGCCCCAAGGTTTAATTAGAAGAAAAGAAGTGGGGTGAAAGCGAATGGAAGATAGAAGTTTGGAAGAGGTGGAAAGCAATGGAGAGAAGAAAGAGAATTTGCCTTAAAAAAGAGAATGCCCCAAAACCAATCAACTGTTTAAGATAGAAAATTTTGATTGAGATCACAAAGAAGATAAGGAAATGAAGATGAGAACGTGATCACAATTGATTAAAAGTACACAAGAAAGATGAAGGAAAACCCTCTCAAACTCATAATGTAGCCTAAAATGTAAACTAACATGAGGTCTAACAATGCAAGCTACATGAAAATGCAAAGGTGTACTTGCAATAGAGAAACTTTAACATAGAACTTTGTGTTCATCATTCATGAGAGAATGTTAAGGAACTTATTTTCATCATTGGGCCATTATTAATGGACATCGAAAAATCACACAATCATCACTAGTCACAAGCGCAACTATGAAGATATGAATGTGATTTATATCAGATTAGAATGTGGAAAGATTCTAATAGAAGCATCAAAGACATAAAGGTCAAGATGACTATGATGTTAGCTTACCCAATTTAATGTAGCAAAACTACGCTCGCATCAAGCCATAGAGGCCAGGGTGACCAGCAGAACGGTTGTGCAAAAATAGCTAAGCATAAAGCAGGAAGCAAATAAAACATGACCCATGCCCCAAGTCCTCTAGCTATGCATCACGAAGAGACTTATTAGACAAGGACACTCAACGAAAATCAATAACAGTCAACACACAAAGAAAATATCATGACATAGTTCAAGAATTAAGTGTTGCATTTAAAAATTTAAGTGCGTTAACTGATACTGAGTTCTGAGGATAAGGATCAAATGCTTGCAAGTAGGTAAGACCACATGAAAAAATTGGGTAAGACCAAAGCGATAAGTGTTGAAAAACACTCGATGTTAGGGGTTGTATTGAAAAATACAGTTGGGGGTGGTATTGAAAAACATCATTTGTGAGATTTCCTAAAGACTAATGCATCCAAGAGACCGAAGCTAACATAGGTATGCCCCCTAGACAAAGACAAAGACCAATTCCAGTCCAAGGCAACAAGGACAAGGCATAATGGAGAAAGGCTAAGTGTCCTGGACACATGCTAAGAAACAAGGGTGCAAAGGCCTCAAGTAGCGCCCGTTTCGAGGTTTTCACCACTTGGATTACAATTTTTTTTTCTCTTTCATTTTTTCATTTTTTTCTTCTTTTTTCTCAGGACTTTTTATATTTTTTTGAATTTTTTGCTACCAAGGCGCCTGTTTCCAGGTTTTCACCAAGGCACTTTTTCTCTTGTTTTGATTTTTTTGAATTTTTTTTATGTTTTTGGAATATATAATTTTTTTGAACATACATCAAAGCGCCTATTGTTAGGTTTTCACTAAGATGATCTTTTTTTCAGGATATTTTCTGATTTTTAGAATTTTTGACAATATACAATTTTTTTGGATCTTTTCAAGATCAATAATTATGTACAAAGGATTCCCCCAAATAGAATGTGCATCATGGATATAACTTCTTTAGGTGCAAGACATTGATAGGATCAGGGAGTTGTTCTCCCTCTTCTGTAGACAGTAAATATGCACCTGTCCCAAAAGTTGCTATGATGATGTAAGGTCCAAGCCAATTAGGTTCAAATTTTCCCTTTTGATCTCTATGCTATTGATTCTTAGGATTTTCACGTAGGAAAAGATCACCTACTTGGAATTCTCTAGGGAAAACCTTTTTTTTGAAGGCTTTGGACATGCACTTTTGATAAACCCTCATATGGTCAAATGATGCTTGATGTTTCTCATCTAGAAGTTATAACTCTTGAAGTCGCATGGGCTGGTAGTCTTCATCTGTAACTAGACCATGGAGAGAAACTCAAAGTGAAGGAATCTCAACCTGCAAAGGTAACACTGCTTCAATGCCATATGCACAGGAAAAAGGAGTAGCCCTAGTAGGAGTACAAATACTATTTCTATAGGCCCACAAAGCTGGATTTATCTGTAAGTACCAATCTCTACCATTCTTAAAGACTATTCTATGCAAGATTTTAAGAATGATCTTGTTTGATGCCTCTGCTTGACCATTTCCTTGCGGGAAGTAAACGGAGGACCAATGTTGTTTAATCTTGAATTTCTTGCAGATTTTTTTAAGGTCCTTATTTTTAAACTGGCCTATGTTGTCAGTGATAATCTTGAAAGGCACTCTATATCGACAGATGATATGGTTCATAATGAATAGAGAGACTGTCTTGCATGAGGCAACAGAAAGAGGGACAACTTCTACACATGTAGTGAAGTAATTAGTAGCAGTGATAATAAACTTGTGTCCACTTGATGAGTTGGGATGAATCTACCCAACAAGGTCAAAGGCCTAGCATTGAAATGGCCAATGAGATATAGAAGGAATGAGCTCCCTGCCTGGAGCATGTATCAGGTTACCATGTTTTTGACACTTTTCACATGACTTTGCAAAATCTACTGCATCAATCTGCATCATGGGCAAATAGTACCCCACCCTAAGCAACCTTTGAGCCATGACAAGATGATTGGAATATCCCCCACAGATGCCCTCATGAATTTCAACTAACGCTTGGTTAGATTGTTCCTTTTGTAAGCATATAAGAAATGTTCCATCTAGACCCCTCCTATACAAATCACCAGCAATAAGGGAATGACGAGAGGCATTTCAGGTAAGGTTTCTGCATTCAGATTGATTAAAGGTTTTAGGTATAATGCCATCACGAAGATATGAGTAAATGGCACCATAACGAGATGATTCATGACCAACAAGGGTACAAATGCCATGGCTTTCTTGGGAGTCAAAGATAGGGTGATGTAGCTCTTCCACCAAAAATTCAAATTTGGATTCATGTTGATCTAATTGAAGAAGTGAAGCAAGTGTAGCCATATAAGCATGAGCTGCTTTGTTTTCTACTCTAGGGATTTGCAGAAATGTGACAAATGTGAAGTAGTGTTTCAAGGAATCAACCATTTTCTTGTAAGGTACTATTTTCTCATGTTTTGTTTGATATTCATCATTAACTTGGTTGATTATTAGCTGTGAATCCCCATAGATGTGTAACTTTGTGATTCTCCATCCTATGACTATCTTAAGTCCATTTGTTAAAGCTTCATACTCAACAATGTTATTTGTACATGGGAAAAATAATTTATAAGACTTAGAGATTGTGTACCCATGAGGAGGAACAAAAAAAACACCAACTCCTGAACCATTTTGCATAAAAGATCCATCAAAGAACATATTCCATGTTCTTTCAGTCATATACCTGAGGTGCTCATCTGGGAAGTCAACTTGAGTAGGTGCATCATCTTGTAATGGGAAATCAGCCAATTGATCTTCTATGAATTGTCCTTTGATTGCCTTATGCTCAATGTACTCTATGTCAAACTCTAAAAGTATCATCATCCATTTAGCAAGTCTACCTATGAGGGTAGCCTTACTTAGAAAATATTTGAGTGGATTTATTTTTTCTATGAGGTGTATAGTGTGCGCAAGCATGTAATGTCGCAAATTTTGGGAAGCAAACACAACAAGAAGGCAATATTTCTCAGTGCTAGTGTATTTAACCTCATATGAAACAAGAGTACGACTAATGTAGTATATTTCTCTTTCTTTCCCATTTTTATCAAGTTGAGCTAGTAATACCCCCAAGGAATATTTTGTTGCTGAAATGTATAGAATAAGTGGTTTCCCTTGGATAGGAGGCATTAAAATGGGAGGATTTTCCAAGTACCTCTTGATTTGATCTATGCTCTTTTGACAATCCTCATTCCAAACACATTTGACTCCTTTGTGTAAGTTCTTGTTGGAGGGTTGAGCTCTATCTGCCAATTGTGAAATAAATCTCCTTATAGATTGAAGACGTCCTTGAAGACTCCTCATTTGACTAATGTTTCTAGGAGGTGGCATATCTATGATTGCTTGCACTTTTTCAGGGTCCACCCGTATTCCTTTTGCTGAAATAATCAATCCAAGGAGTTTTCCAGAGGTGAACTCCAAATGCACACTTTTTAGGATTTAACCTTAGTTGAAATTGTTCCATGTGATCTAGAATGACTTCCAAATCATCTAAGTGTGTATCTCTTTATTTAGACTTGGCCAAGGTGTCATCCACATAATCTTCCATATTTTTATGCATCATGTCATGAAAAATAGTTGTCATAGCTCATTGATAGGTGGCTCCTGCATTTTTTAATCCAAAAGGCATAACGTTCCAACAACAGGTACCCCATGCATAAGTGAATGCAGTATTTTCTTGATCTTCAGGAGCTATCCTAATCTGATTGTATCTGGAAAAACCATCCATCAAGGAATAAATCTCATAACCCATAGTCATATCCTTTGGGCATGCTCTATTGAGATCTCTAAAATCTGTACAAACTCGAATGGATATGTCATGTTTAAAAACTGGTACAATGTTTGATATCCATTCAACATAGGCAATAGCTCTTATGAATTTTGCACCAAAGAGTTTCTCCAATTCAGCTTTGACTAAGAGAGCTATGTGAGGATGCATGTTTCTCAATTTCTGTTTAACTGGTTTGACATTTGGAGTTATGGACAAGTGATGCATGCTAAGATTAATGTCCAACCCTGGCATATCTGAATAAGTCCATGCAAAATTAATCTTCTTCTTTTCTATGAACTTAGTGTAAGCTTCTTTTTTCTATTGGTGACAAGGACTCAGCCAAGTGTACTATTTGTGGAGCTTCATCTGTACCCAAATTGACTGCTTGTTTTGGTTCAATAAGCACTGAAGATCGATCTTGAAAATAGCTGGGGAGACAATCAAGTACCTCATTCTTAGGTGCCTCAGAGAGGTTTTCACCCTTGGATATGTCATTTATTTTTAATTTTTTTCGGTTCTGACACCGCCACATAGTGGTTTTCACCATCATAACTCCTATTCTTTCAATTTTCTTTTCTTTTTATCTTGTGTCTAATGTACTTGATGTCTATCTCTATCATGCTGGTAGCCAGTTTGCTTGTGGAATAGACTATAGGTTTAATGGAAATTAGATAACAAGCTATCACATAACCATTTTGGAATGTTAAAAGCTTAGGTTCTTGATAGCATTGGGACTAATCAATGAGGTCAGGATGAACAAGAGGTAAGTCAATGACTGGTTCAAGGTTATAAATTTGAATGATATTATCATGGGTGACCGAAGAGTCAGAGTCTGTCAAGTATCCCTTTAAGCTACTCAAATCAAGATTCATCCTAACAAGAAAAGAATCATCCACTAAGGCAACATGTGGGTTCAAATCCTCTAATCCTACACATGACTCATTGGCTACCTCAAAACTATAAGTGTGAACAACATCAATATCTCTATCAACTATGGAGGGCTCAGAAAAAGAGTGTCATTCATACTCATTAGAAATTGTATCTAAACTGCGACTAGGATGCTTACACCATGAAGGTTTGGGACATCATGATGTAGAAGGTCCAGTTTCATCAAAAGTAGCACTTTCTCTTTCCATTAAATGAACAAGATTCTTTCTTTGACACTCTCTCAAAGGATCCTCTATATCTGATTCTTGTTCTAAAGTTGCAACTCATGCATGGGTGACTGAAATATTTGAATCTCCCCAAAGGAGAATAGTGGAAGGGACCCAATATTCACACATATCCTACTAATTTGTCAAATTAGGTACATACTATGGTTCATCATCACTATCCCCATTTTCAAAGAGAGGATTAGTGTGCTTGCTGTAATTTTCAACTAGGCCAACTAGCTTCTTGGACTTGCACCTAAATTGAGCATGATCAAGAGGTTCAGACCTAGCATCAAAATTGTGATTAAGAGGGCCATATCTAGGATAGCCCATCTTTTTGACAAAGGTATACCATCTTCCATTAGACTTAGGAGAGGGAGAGAATTTCTCATGGTGCATGTATTTTTCTTCTCTATAGAGGAAGGTTTCTTTTCTTTTGAAGGTTTTCCATAAGACCGAGGTGAAACTGGAAATGTTGTGAGGGATTTGAGTTGATACCCCCCCCATACCAAGGTCTATTGACTTAAGCTTTTATTTTTATTCAGCTAAGGTAGCATCAAAATCTTTTTCTTCTCTATTGAGGGGAACATGAGCCCCTACTGAAATTGAATTAACAGATAAAGTGTTATCCCCAGGTATACAAATATCTTTTCCATTGTAGGGGAGCTTAACACATTGATGGTAGGTAGATGAAACTACTTGCATATCATGAATCCATGGTCTACCAAGTAAGATATTATACGCAAGGGGTCCAACATCAACTATTTGAAATAAAATATCCTTTTCAACAGGGCCAATCCTAACAGGAAGAATGGCCAACCCCTTGGAAATCCTTTCTGCCTCATCATAGGCTTTGATAGTAATCCTTTTTCCAGTATCTACAACCTCTTCAGAATAACCCAATTCTTTCAAAAGACAAAAGGAACAAATATTTAGCCCAGCACCCCCATCTATCAACACAAGCCTAACACGAGTTCTATAGAACATGACCTCAATATGAAGGGCAAGATTGTGTGGATGGCTGAAAGCTTTATCATCATCTTTTGAAAGGAAAGGAAATGAGGGGTAGCAATGTGATTAACCATATTATGGAATTGATCGACATCTAAGTTTTTAGCGACGTTCGCTGTGCGCAAAGCATCCTCAAGGATTTGTTTATGTCTTGGAGACAACTCTAAGAGCTCAAAAATTGAAATCTGAGCTGGGGTTCTCTGTAACTTATCAACAAGACTATAGCTTGATTTAGGATTAACAACTGGCTTTAAGGTGATAGGCTTAGATGCCACTTGCTTAGGTTTATTGGATTGACTTGAATTGGGTCCTTTAATGACAACAAAACCTTGACTTTGGGTAATAGCATTAAGGGCTTGAGACGACCTTCTAGAGTTGGGACCCTTAGCACCACAATGGGTTCTTTATCAAAAATAGGAAGAGAGTCTTCATCTAGATCATAACCATAAGGATCTCTGTCACTCATCATATTAACATTTTCTTCCACAAATTCAAGCATGTTGATAGTATTCTCTACATCTATGTAAGTATAGTTGATCTCAACTTTTCCATTCTTAACTTTAGAGGTTTCCCCCTTCTCATATTTGGGAAAAGGTTCCTTGAATGCCTTATGATTGGCGTTGGTGTTCAATCCATCTATTGCAAGTTGACCATTCTCAATGAGATCTTGAATGATATGCTTGAGTTTCTAGCAGTGTTCAATGTCATGTCCAATACCTTTATGAAATATGCAAAAGGCTTTCTCCTTCCACCAATGTGGTTTAACTTTAGGTATATGAAAATATGCAACATCTTGACGATGTGCCAGATTGTTATCAATAATTTTCTTTAAAATTTGCTCATATAACTAACCAAGTTTTGCAAATTGACGCCTTTCCCTCTTAGTCTTACCTTGGTAGCTTGGCTTACTTTCTTGTTGATTGGATGTATTGAGATTCGTAGCTTGAATAGTACTAGATAAGTGGAGCACAGGTTGATCTTTAGGTTGGGATGAATCCAAAACTCCATCATTAACCACTTGTTTGTTCCTATTCTAATATTGGTTCTTGCCTTTATCCTTGTTAGAGTTGTTTTTTTGACCATTGTTGTTGTTGTTTCCATGTTTAGTCAAAATTCCTTGTTCTCTTAAAACATCTTCAATCCTACATGTGGTTTCAACCATGGTGTCAAATGAATCAAAAACCATTTTCTTAACCTCATACCACATTTCAGGGACCAAATTACTAACAAGAATGTCAATCTTTTCATTGTTAAGAATAGTTCTAGAATAGAAAGAGCATTTTCATCTCCACCTTTGCAAGAAAGTAACAAAGGATTCTCCTTGATTCTGTTCTAAGATACATAAGTCCAACAAGGTGATAGATCTTGAAACATTGTATGCAAAATGTTGAACAAATCTATGAACAAGCTCTTTGAAAGTCTTAATAGGGGGAGTTATCTTAGTAAACCATTCCATTTCTTGACCCTTAAGACTTCATGGGAACAATCTCATAAGGTATGAATCATCTTGATGGAACTCAAAACTTGTGGTATAAAACTGATGCACATGATCATGTGGATCTCCACTCCCATCATATTTGTCATATTGAGGAATTTCAACCTTTCTAGGAAATTCTTTCATGTCAACACTCTTATAAAAAGGATTAGGACAAATCGAGTCCAATGAGAAAGAATTCTTAGGTGAAAACATCTTGTCCATTGTTCTTTGCATTTCATTGATCTTCTCCTCTTGGGATGGACCTTGCTTCTTAACCTTTTTATCGACATCAAAGTTGTAAGGGACTCTAGCACCCTTGTTGATTAGGATCTCTAGGAACTTATCCTTGTTTTGCTCCAAATAATTCTCCACATACTGTTGAAAAAGTGTCTCTTATTGCATTTTGATGAAATCTTGGGAGGTGCGATCAAAGCTCGAGCTACTACCCCCATATTGTGAACCATAATGAGCACATTGTGAAGGTTGTCTTGAGTTCCTAGGAGGTGTTGGTATCCTATAATGATCATGTATAGAAACCCTTCTTCCTCTAGGGCTAGGAGATCGTGATGGTGATCTTGAATGTCTGCTACTTCATGGAGTCCTAGGAGGACTGGATGGAGAAGAACTGTTTCCACCACTAACATGCATATTATTGAATGGATCATTGAGTTGTTGAGATAGGAGCCTATCTTGCTCTTCTTGAAAGGATTTATTTTCCATTTCTATCAAATTTTGTTTCTCCAACTCTAGGTGTTGAATTTGTTCTTCCTTACAAGCTTGTTCATCTTGGAATGCTTTCTTTTCATGCTTAATCCTCTTAATCCTTTCATTCATGTAACCTGAGGAGGTCTTGAGTGGTGAACTTGGTCTTGAATTTCCAAACAAGTTGTTGGTATAAGTTGTATTGACATCAGTGTCATAACGTTCATCCTCTTCACTTTCTTGTTGTGATTGGTTATCTTGATAAGCATGTCTCTTACCTCTCTCTCTCAGCCCTTTGGTGTGCATCTAAATATCTTGTTGAAATAAGGGGTGAGGTTGGTCTACTGTTATGAGAGGAACCACTGAATGAGATAGCATCTCTACTCTTTGCAAACATATCAGCATAACGTTTATCCATGTCTTACCTCTCTCTCTGAGTCCTTGTGTAACTCATATCCAGAGAAGAGTGAGAAGATGCTAAGGGGATGCCCAACTCACTAAGATGACTCTGGGAATCAAACCAAATTTTTAAATTATTCCTAGGCGATTGATCAAATATGGGTCATTTTTCCTTATGTCTTTGGCAAGTTTGAACTAAGGGTAATTGGTTAAAAACCACTTGAGGTCATTTTCCTTGATTTACTTGATATCTTGTTGTAACTGGCATGAAAGAAAAGGTACTAGTTGATAGGATGACCCTAAGAAATGTTGGTACCAAACTAGGATAGTAAAGGCATTAAATTGTCCAAAAAGGGGTGATAAGATAGAATATTGCAAAAAAGCGTAAGCCAACACTGCCATAGAGGTGCCCAATAAATTTGGGTGAATACCCTAGCACATATGGATCAGGAGGATGGTCTTACCCAAATTATATTAATTGAAATTGAAATTGCATGAAAGTGGATGGACAAGAGACTACCAAAACTCTGCAAGTGTGTTATCAAAGGATCTAAAGGTTTATCTTTTCAACAAGGATGGTTTCTAGCTCACCAAGCTTCCAAGAAAGGTCACTTGTGAAATAAAAAATTACTAATCCAAGAGGTAAAAAATGCAAGAATCCAAAGCTAAACAAGCTTCTAACAGTGGGGTAAGTAATCCAATCTGACTCGGATCAACCAAGGAAACTCGAAATGATAGGGTAGCAATCAAGCAAACGGGTAGATAACAACAAAATAGCTCACTGGAAGACAGGTTCATGCAATGAAAAGATTTCTCACGCGAAGATTAGCACAGGACCGCACGACAAAATGCACAGAGCTGCGCAAATAAAGACCAGACTGGTGAAACAAAAGGATAGTAGGTTGGCAGAAAGTTTGCAAAATGTTGCATGAGGATTCGCACAGGATTGAATGATGAAACACATAGGGCCACGTGAAGAAATAGTTTTCTCACTCGAGGGAAGGCAAAAAAACTCAGTATTCGCTTGTTTTAGATAACCAACTAGATGCATTAACATATTTTATCATGAATCAGGCATGCAAGAGAGCAATCAGGGAGTTCAAGCAATCAATTGTCTTCAAACAATGAGCAAGGGACAAAGAAACGTTGTACATGAACATGGATAGTGTCATAGTATTTCTACTCCATAAGAAATTTACTTGTGTATGTTCTCAAAATGTTTTCCCGATCACGCACATAGTCCTAGAAAATAAAAAGTTGGTTGCACTATGGTTCGTAGTAATGGTTTGAATCTGCAACTTTTGCACTCTCAAATGGGTGAAATCCAATCCTGACGCACCGAGGTTTTGACACAGTCCAAGAATTTAATCAATTAGGAGCTGCTAAGGAGATCTGACAACCCACAAGAAACTACACCCATGGAGATTTCTTCCACAAGGACATTTATATAGTGACTGCTGCTACCATGGAAAAAATGGCTATTACTACTTGAGGTTTTGTCCACATGGTTTACCCATTAAAGGGAGTTTCCACTACGGTTAACCCTCTCTAACAAGGAAGACTCACAATATGTACCACATGGGGACTTGGTTGGATTCAAGGGTTCCAAGTTTCTGATTCTCCCAAAAGGGAAAAGAGCATAATCCTCTAGCCTCTTCACCTCACCCAGATATAGAAAATAGATTAATTGAACCATTAATTTGAAATCACCTCATCCAAGGTTCACACAACAAAAAATAACACCAATCTACCCAAAGAGAGAAAGTATCGCCAAAAGTTGAAGCCCAAACCAAGTTGACCAATGAGATAAAAACAAATCCTTCCCTACCTACAAGGGGATCTATCGCCAAGAAGAGCTTTGCACGTAAGACAAGCGAATTAAGTCCACTCTCTCAAGATCGCCACAAATAGTGTTCATAGGGCCTAATTACTATGTGAAACAGATATGCAAGAAAGCAAATCTAGGTCCATTTTTAGAGCACCAATTGGAAATGTGATCTATGAAAAGCAAGAAAACACTCAAGCTAAACACATGAGATGTTCATTTTATTTCCAAAATCCAAATGTTATAAAGATCACCAAAATACCTCAAATCCAATGCAACACAAATTGTTTTGTTGTTTATCCACGCAAGTCCAAATCAGCAAGAACAACAACAACAACAACAACAAATCACAAAATACCAGAAACAGTAAACATTAGTGGTTAGAGAATATACAGAAATCCAAAAATAAATTATGAAAAATAACTACAATGATAGAAAATGAATCTTTTGCCCCACGGTGGGCGCCAAAAATGTGTGATGAAAATGTGTCACACTTCTATAAATCATTCCACTCAAGGTTGCTCAAGAATGAGGCGTCAAATATCGACTCATAGCTCTCTAGTCATGGAGTGTAAAGGTTTTGTAATGGAGGCCCTCAGATTGACCTAGTTGTGCCCATGCAAGTACACCATGAAATAAGAGATTCAATGCATGAAAATGACAACTGTTCTATATGATAACAATGCATAAAAGGAAATTAATCTAAATGATAACAATGCATGGTTTATTCTATGAAAGGAAATACAAATGCAAGATTAATCTATGAAAGGAAATATGAATTTAATCTAAAATGC
>MU224339.1:202641-233834 GCA_018584345.1 Thuja plicata
TATTTTATTTATTTAAAAGGTATCTTAATTAAATAAGATAATATTATTTAATTAAAAGATGGATTTTAAAACAAGATAAAATCATTTAATTAAAAGAAAGATTTTCTTTTAATTAAATAAGATTATTCTATTTCTTTTAATTAAATAAGATAATATTATTTAATTAAAAGATGGATTTTAAAACAAGATAAAATCATTTAATTAAAAGAAAGATTTTATTTTAATTAAATAAGATTATTTTATTTATTTAAAAGGGATATCAATTAAATAAGATAAAATCATTTAATTAAAAGGGATTTTCCTTTAATTAAACAATATTATTTTATTTAAGAGATATTTTCTTTTAATTAAATAAGATTATTGATGAAATGATCAAACCTTAGGAAATATTGAAATAATTGAATTAATTACGATTTGATCAAGAAAATTGATTTGAATTGAAAATATTGCAAGCCATTGATTCAAGAAATTGATAAATTGATTAAAATGATAAATGGGGCCCACAGTTTATGCAACCATTTTAGGGTGCATTCAATTGTCAACTCTGGGGAATGTGGTATGGAGGGTATGGAGGATGGTTTCACTGAGGCAGATGCAATAAGAATATCAAGAAAAAGAGGAAAATGACCTAAAAAAGAATAGTAGATCAAAAAATCAGAAGACTACTAATTTGGCCAAGGTCGACATACCTAAGTGCTTTTATAGATAGTATAAGAATTAAAAGCCCTCACAATATTCTTCATGATATTGAATATTCACAGTTTGAATGTTTGGGGATTGGAGATGCCTAATAAGAAGTACATGGTCAGGAAATGGTGTAACAATCTATCCAAAAATAATATAGTCTATCTTTAGGAAATTAATGTCACTGGATATCATGACCTCAATACCCTTAAGTTTTTATGGGATAAAGCTCGGTGCCTTTATTCGAGACATGTCATAGGTAAGGGTGGAATTGCTTTCCTACTTGTCCCTCATTGGGAGGATGACATATTAAAGGCTGGGGTTTCACCTTGCCAGAGGGCTCATTGGATATCCTAAAGAAAAAGGATGAGCTTATAGGTATCTGCAACATACATGCTTTGAGTGACTACATAGAAAGGGCAACATTTTGGGACTGACTGTATAATCATGTCCCTGATGCTCATTGGATCTTTATTGGGGATTTCAACATGATTGAGATTAAGGGTGAAAAAACTGGCGGAGTGCCTCAAGGATGGAAAGGGAATGAACTATTTTTCTATTCTAGGTTTAAATAGAAATTCAAAATTTCCAATCCATTGGAAAATTCCAAGGGGGGTGATATTTGGTATACGTGGTGTAACAATAAAAGAGGAATAAATAGGGTATACTGTAGGTTAGAGAGACTATACTTTGATCAAACTTTTTCCAGGAGTAGCAATATGGATAATCAATCGACTGTTAATGTTGCTCCTTTCAACCTTTCAAACCACTCCCCTATTCATACAAGGGTGGAATGGATGGATATCAGTGAGGCACCTCATAGGAGGGTGAATTATTTCAAACTTAATGTCTCCCTCTTGAAGGACCCTAATACTATGTAGGCTATTAGGAATGCTACTTTATTCTCCAAGTTTTATAAGCAGGCTAAATCCATGGTCTCAAAATGAAGTGATCTTATTGGTGTGTGGAAAAATATGTTTTAGATGATAGGAAAAAAGATTTCTAGGGATAAAATAATAGAGGAGGATGAACTCCAGAGAAAAAAAAATGATCTTGAGCTGCAAATTCAGACTAAAGAGGTCAACAAAAATCTTGAGATAGATCTTATTAGGACAAAAAGTGAGCTTAGGAAAATCCAGAACTACCACATTTAAGGTCAGAAAGTCAGAGCAAAAATGAACTGGATTCATGAAGGAGACAGAGGGTCTAACTATTTTTTTAATATCATTAGAAGAAAATAGAAAAGAGAATTCATAGAGGAATTCTTGATTGAGGATAAGGTTTTAAAGGATTCTGGTGAGATAAAAGATGCCTTCTTTTTCTTCTATAAAGATCTGCTTTCCTCTGAGCATAATATTCACAATCAAAAGACACTGGAAAATGGCCTTCCATTATCCCTCATTAATTCTCTAGTAAGGATGCCTTTACTTTAGAAAGAGACGTCTCTTTAAAAGAAATTGAAGGGGCCATAGCATCCTTGGCGAATGACAAGTCTCCAAGGTTGGATGGTATCCATGGAGAATTTTATAAGATGAACAAAGAATGGATTTCTATGAAATTATTGAAACTATATGAGGATGCATTTGAAAAAGGATCTTTAGGGAGAGATATTAATAGGGGTCATTAAAATGATTCCTAAAAAAGGAGACAAGAGACTGGTTAAAAATTAGAGGCCAATAATTCTTTTGAATATATCATATAAAATTATTGCAAAACTATTCGCAAGAAGACTATTTGGGATTCTCAAAAAAATCATTTTAATCACTCAAACAGGATTCATCCAAGGTAGATATATTTTAGATAACCTAATAACAGGCTAGGAGGCTATGCACAAGACTAGATAAAAGAGTTCAGATGCAATGATGGTACTTCTAGACTTTGAAAAATCCTACAATGAGGTCAAATGGCCATTTTTTATTCGCATGATGGAAGCTCTTGGATTTCACCCATAATTCTTTAGCTAGATATCTATCTGGTTTAAATACTCCTCTATAGTGATAGATATTAATGGAGAACTCTATGACCCTATCCTCTTAGGCAGATCCATCAGACGAGGCCGCCCTATTGCCCCTGCCCTTTTTATTATTATTGCTGAAGCCATGCATTTTGTGCTTAGATCTCTTGTATTAGGATAGGTTGTCAGAGGCATCTCTCTCCTTGATGACACTGACCTTATCAATCTCCAATTTGTAGATGACACTTCTCTTTTTTTGTAACTTGATGAGGAAACTTTTGATACCACTATGGACAGGCTGCAATTTTTTGCATGGCTTCATGGGAATTAGTGGCTCCTCAAAAATCTACAGTTATTTGATGGTCTAATTCCCCTCCTCAATGGATCTCCTGTAAACATTGGTAGTGGATAGACCCAAATTCTATTGTAAGATACCTTTGTATTCCTTTTTCCATTGAGCCCTCTACTAAGGATTGAAAAAAAAACACTCCAAGAAGAAAAATAACTTATCCTCTCTCTTGCTGGAAGGGTTCAAGATGTTCAGAAATTCCTTGCTTATCATGCGATATACTACTCCTCCACATAGTTGTTTTCAAAATATAAATCTAACCAACTAGAAAATATTCTGAGAAAATTTTTATGGTCAGATGGAATGGGAGGAAAAAAAGACATTGTGTTGCTTGGGACTGGTGTTGTAAACTAAAAGAACCAGGAGGTTTGGGAAGCAAAGATCTCAAAATTCATGGAGTTTCCTTGGCAACCAAATGTATTTTAAATGCTCTCTAGGGTGACGAGCCCTAGAAGATATTGATTACGAATAATCTTAAAAATTCAGTAAGTAAGAGGAGCAAGAATTGGTCAGACATTCTTGTGCATGATTTACTTTTTGGGCAGTTTGAGTTGAAACCCTTTGGCTCTAAAATCTTTTCTTCTTTGTGGAAGGCCTTGTGCCAAGTAAGGGGCATTTGATTGAGTAAAGAGATGTGGATGACCCTCCTATTTCTACAGTGTATGACAGGTCTATTTGGTGGGGCATTTATCTAAATAAAAACCATTGGCCCTCACTCAGAGCTGCTCTGCTAGATCTTGGAATAATAAAGTATCTACTTGATTAAGGACATTATGATTGATAAGCATTATCTTCTTAGGAACTCATCAAATAAAATTTTGGTATAGGATATTCTCAGAAGAAGACATACACATTTATCTCTAAATCCACTAGTAATTTGATGGACATTCAACAATTTCTTTCTTAGGTAAATTGGTCAGATGACACTCCCCTAATTGATAGCTCTACTAAACAGATTTATAAGATTATTAAAGATGATCTTGTTAGTATTAATAAGATTAATTCTATTTGGAGTATTAATTGATCCTTAGATAGATGGCATTATAGTCAGGATTGTTTTTGGCATTCACCTGCTGAACCTAAAAAGGTCTTCTATAGATGGTTGCTGATGATTAATAAGCTTGTGGTTGGATCACTTTTCACTGATCATGGTAGTATTCCCCTGGTGTGCAAGTTGTGTGGCTTCCCTAAATCTTATGAACATCTTTTTTTCAATTATACTTTATCTTCATCTATTTGGTCCTTATGCTTCAATCATCCTATTGTTCGGAACTCTTCCCCTATTTTGAGTTGGCTTGATGCTATTTTGGGTCATGTGGATGCTTTTGGTCTTTCCCTTAACAAGTTCTAGTCTATTCTTTCTTTGGAAATATTATGGACCATCTGGAGGAAATGAAATGAGGAGATTTTCCAAAACATCACGAGGGACTCTACTAATTTTAATCTTAAATTCACCCATCTTAATATCGTGTCTTAGGTTTCTGATGTGTTGGAGATTCATAAGGAGAGGTTCAATATTGTCATCAAGGAAGATGGAATGATCATCTACAAATAGGACATCCATTCAACACATCATTGGGAGGCTGCACAAGGACATGTGTAATACCCCTCTAACCCAAATGAAAGTTTTGTGCTTTTAAA
This sequence comes from Thuja plicata, assembly GCA_018584345.1. Classification (NCBI taxonomy): domain Eukaryota; kingdom Viridiplantae; phylum Streptophyta; class Pinopsida; order Cupressales; family Cupressaceae; genus Thuja; species Thuja plicata. Next base: position 207,270 of record MU224339.1, read on the forward strand.
TGAAGTAAGATCTTTCAATATTTTCTTACAACATAAGTTGTTCATGATACTTGTTTGATCTATTCCTATAGTTTGTTTATAATTATTTCATGAGCTAGCACCTGAGGGTTCTAGTATCAGACATAATATCTGTAGGTATCATTTGTGTATGTGTTTATCTCCATATGGTTATTGAGGACCTTCAAGACTTGTCTGAATACACTTAGGATGTTATATGATATATACTTGATGGATATATATTCTTATATCAAGGTTACTTTTGATGTGAATCTTGTATCTCACTTAATGATTTAGGATATTACTAATGATTATGTTGATTTATTATTAGTATCGATTATAGACTAACCCAATGCTCAAGATTCTAACCCTCATTATGATAATGCTACATTATTTGTGTGTGTGTGTGTGTACATGATGTGTTTTCATGATTCAGGAAGAAGTCGTAGTTACTCATGTGGATGAGGTCCACACTATGTATCAATCCCAATCATTTGTTTGCAATGTCTTCTTTTATATGTACATTAATGCACATGTATTTGTCTTTGTGATGCAAGATTGCAGGTACTGGGCATTGACTTCACCTGGCTTCAGAGGTCTGAGCGTGCCCCAAAATCCTTCATCGTTGTTGTTATGGAGACAGTACCAAGTCCTCGCAAGAAGAAGCCTACCTTTGGTCCTTTTCTTATGATCCTTTCCACCTAGGTTGGGTACTCCTGAATTGGTCCTGTATATGTTTTCCTTGGCATGATGGTAACTTATTTTGTTGTCTAGATATCTTGTTTGCCTTGTAATTATTTTTGGAATTATTGTTCCATAGGACTTTCATGAGGATTGGTTTATGTGAGTGGGTATTCTCTTTCTGTTTGGATTGGACATAATATCTTTTATAGAATTATATCAGGTTGGAGTAATCAACATAATATGAAATTAAAATATCTTGTACTAAAGATTATAAAGTATATTCATAAATTAATGTCTTCTTATTATAATAATAATAATAATAAATAATAATTAAATAGGTATATATATATACTCATAAGCATATGGGTGCACACATACACACACACACACACACACACACACACACATGCGCACACACACACACACACACACACACACACACACACACACACACACACATGCGCACACACACACACACACACACACACACACACACACACACACACACACATGCGCACACACACACACACACACACAAAGATAATAATTAAATGATTATATGTAATTATGATTTGCATAACAATATTGTTATAAGACTATATGGTAAATACTAAAAGTAATTACCTTAAGATAAATTCCTTGATGGCTAAGGTAATGTGTGTCTATATATATATATACACACACACACCTTGTGCTAAGATAAATCTACATTAACCTTTATTAAAGTAAATAAATTAAAGAGTGTAAATAACCTACAGCTAAGAAATAAATTAATAATATCCATTCCTAAACTATTAACCAACCTTTGGTTATGGATGGTTGCATCGGTTGGATTTTTCCAGGGCAACCACTCCTGTAGAATATTTATGAGAGCTCCTTCTATAGAGGAGGGGGAGAGAAGATTTTTAGGAATAAAAATATAGAGAGGCAATTATTGGCAAAAACCTTGGGAATGATTTCCTGTGATATTTTTAGGGAGATAGTTTTAGAATGAAAATTTTATGTGATTCGAGATCAAAGAATTCGATGGAAGACTCCAGGGAGAGAGAGCTATCGTGATGTGGTGGAGCCTCTTGGTCTCATTTTGATTAGATGGTATTACATAGTTTTGAACTCCCTTGTATCATCTAGGCATTCTATTCCTTCTACCTTCTATGCAGGACTCCAGGTACGATCCATACCTGAAAGAGACTTTTTTTCTCTGTCAACATATTTTGTGTGCGTGTATTGTATTGTTCTTCTTCTGTAGGATAATCTTTGTGCTTATTAAATAAATGGATTATAATGTTTTCATGATTTATTCTATCGTTATTAATGGTTTTTTCAAGTACTTTATACCTTCGATATTAAGTTTTATACATTTGGAATCATTTTATGTTGTTGTTTCCTTCTTTCTCCATTAGGACCTGTTTCTATTCTATGTTAATTATGTAGGAAGATCTGATGTTTTGTGTGTCCTAATATATGTTTCTAGAAGTTAATGGAGGAGATCGCAAATGGGTCTTCCTCAGATTTCACTTCTAGTGCCCAGAAACTTCCCATTTATGGTCGTTTATGAGACCTTGTCAAAACTACCTTGTTTTGTGCCATTTGCACAGGAACAAAGCCATTTGCACAACACTTATCTTACCAAGTACGCACCTTAGCATACCAGGTGCATAGATTAGGTCACCAAGTGCGTAGATTAGGTCACCAAGTGTGCAGGTCTTCCAAATTGATGGTTTTAGGGTTAAATTGATGTATCAGGGTCCTGTCATCAACCAAAGGCTATTAGGGTTTGTTTTTGGAATAAAATTATGTATGATTTAATGTAATATGGGTTAATATCATTCATGGTGAATTTTGATGACTCCTTATACATTTTGAATCCTTTTGAATGCCAGATTAGGGTTTAGGACTGTTTGGTGGACTAGGGTCAATTAGTGATCCCCTAAACCCAATCCTAGGTTACTGTGATGTTATGATTTATGTTCTTATTAGGTTCATGATGTCATTATGTTGTTGATAATCCCTTTTTGATGTATTTGATGCAATGCTTATGTGTTTTATCTATCTGTGAACTCGATTGTAGTTTTGGGTTGTCCAAAGGATTCAGGACAACCAATGCTTTCCTAAAATCAATTGTTTGATGTTATAAACACTTGTGTACCTATGGTACTTATCTTTATGTGCATTGATGATGTTTTTTAGAGTTAGGGAATCTAAGAAGACTAGGTGAGTGGCTCACAGTGAGGGGTCGGGGCCCTAAGTGGTTAGTACCAGGGTAACCCACTAGTGAGTTGTTTAATCAAGTGAAAACATTAATAAATTATGGGAAGGGTACTACACATTAACTAATATAAGCCTCGCCCATCCCGGTAATGCTAGTATAGGCAACGGATAGGAGTGGGACAAGGTTCTATTATGATAGCACAATCAAACAGTCTTGTCCCTATGAGAGATGTTAAGTTCCACATGTGCCTTCTTGGGGGCCGGGGCCCAAAGTGGCTTAAAAGGGTAACTCAAGGGGTTAAGGCTATGCGATGACACTCACCTATCTTGTGGCTTAGACTTCCTATAAATGTGATTTATGCCCTTTTTGGTCCTTGTGATATTCTTGTGTTTTCAGTTGTGTGATGTTTTGAGAAGGGCTATCAACACCTTAGGAGTATCGTAGTTGTTACCTTCTTACGTGGACCTTGGTCTCTGTCTCCCAGCATGGGGGAGTGAAATATTTTTGGATCCACGTGGTTGGGTGGTTAAGATTTATTATATCAAGGTACTTTTTGTGGTTAGATGGATGTTCTTGGCTCCTGTCCTTTCCATTTTTTAAGTTTTGAAGACTTAATATTGTATATGTAAAGATGTACTTATGCATGCACATTCTTGTAATTGTAAGCTCTTGTAAGGGAATAAGTATATCTGATGATATGATGTATATCAATCTAAATCAAGCAATTTATAAGGGAATGTGTAGATCTAGGTAAAAGGAAAGGGAAAATATTGTATGTTATGAACATGATAAGATAATGGCTAAGTGTATTTATTCAAGTATCTTTTATTAATTTTTGGTATCCAATAAATGATCTTAGACTTAGTATGAAATAATGTATTATGAATGATTGTGATATGTCTTGATGTAAAGTTGTAGAAAACTATTATGAATGGATGAATCAATGAGTAAGATAGCTATAGAATTAAATATTAGATTATGTTGCTTGAATAGTAGCATTAGGGAGCCTGAGAGGACTTAGATTAGTTGGTGATAATTCATTAAAAAAAATATATTCACATCTCTTAGTAGTTAGTTGTCTTGACCTCCTCGGTTCCCTAGCAGGGCGTGACAATAGGTAAATGTGGATAAAGTTGGAAGACTCAAGGATTATACCCAAAAACACAATATCAATATTAACAAAGAAAATGAGAAGATTCAAGAAGAGAATTTGAGGTCTGGGAACATATGGGAAGATGAAATGGATGCTCCTAGAGCAGTGGATCCCCCTATTGGTACATTTGAAGTGGATAGAGAATAACATAGTAATAGTGCCCTAGGGGAAGGAAACTAAAGAAAGTTCAGTAGATGTCTTGTTTTCTCTTTGGTTTCTTAGGAGATATACTTGTCTACCTTTTGTAATATTATTTTTGATGCTTGATGGAAGATTGAGTTTGATACTCAAAACTTTTGAGATTGCTATTTTGATAAGTTTGATGCACTATCATAATATTAAAGAAATAAAATTATATAGATGTTTAAGAGATGAGAAGATCTGTTATGGTAATTCTATTGTGTATTCAAAAAGATGAGAACTCCAGGCCAAACATGTGAAAAGTAGTGGCGATGCTTGAAGGTAAGACATAGATTCCACCCATGATGATTAACCAGTGGGTAGACCGAGGGAACAGTGATAGCAATAGGGATATTCAATCTACTGTTTGAAATTATAGTCTTGAATAATGTCCATTCATGTTGTTTTCATTTCACATCTTGGAAAAGAGAATATAAATTTATGATTTAAGAAGAGCGAATATACCTTAGGGATGAAAATTAAACCAATAATTAGAATTTATTTATTAAGACTTCCTCGTGTCAAGCACTGAAGCCAACTATATTTTATTTAAGTAAATATAATTTGTCTTTAATAGTTTCAACATATGTGGTTTAAAGGTGAAAAGAAACAATTTTCTACATAGAAGATTTCTTGCATGGTGCTTATCAAGATGAAGGAGATGGTCGACATGTATTTTGGACAAACTTTCAAAGATGGTATTATTACTCTTCTAGCATACTTTAACAACTCACATTGGTAGATGAAAAATGATCTCAGTGTTATTTTGGGGTTGATTGTGATGATAAATATTAATGAGATGATGACTAAATGATTTAGAAACATACCTTGAAGCCATGAATGAACACCAGATTGGTGAAACCAAGACCACAACAACTTCCTCTGCAATCTCTCTCTTTCTCCATTCAGTAACATCTCCTTTTTTTCTGAACCCCCCTTCTCTTGTCCTGGAAACGTGAAAGAATGTTAGAAGAACTGGAGTAAAATGAGTTGCCAAGTTTCGCATGGGATTAGATCCACAAGAGGAAGTGGTTGGTGTAGCATGACCCTTCATTCACTACTGAGAAGGCCCCTTCATTGAGAAATGCATGCATTCCTTGGCGCGGATGGTGCCTCTCCTGGTCGACAATAGAAAAAAGATGGTAGAATGAGCGAAGATGAAAATTATACCCCATTTTTGTATCCATCTGCTGCTATCTCAAGCCTACCTATGTGTTGGATTTTCATAATAAAATTTAATTTCCTTGAGCCTCTTTAGTTGAATTTTAATTCTCCTCTGTTTAATGGTGATAAGTTCAAATCAGATTTCTTTTCTTGTGGACTTTAATAGATAAGTTCAAATTAGATTTTTGAAATCTGATTCTATCTTTGGACAAAAATTATTCTATAAAGGAAAGAATGTCTTTATTCTTTCATAGATAGACATGTAAGAAGAAGAAAATTCTTAGTTTATTGTAAATGCTTTATTTTATCATAGAATTTTTTTGTAACAACACTTATAAATTGATTATTCTGTTAAGCAGTGATTGCTTTAGATAACCTAGTAAGAGTTTTGAGAATCTCTTTGAAGTTTGTATGCAGCCACAGATAGCTGCAAGTTTATTCTTAGTTGTAGAAGTAATTTTCCAATCAATAGAAGGAAGAAGAAGATTTCATATCTCCAGTTCTATTTGTGGTTATGCTCTACCATGTTTTGGGGCTTCTTAAATTAATTGTTTTCTAAAATAGAGCATCTTTGTGTGAGTTTCCAGAATATAGATTCACTCTATATTCTTTACATGGTATAAGAGATTATTGGCCCTCAATCCTTGTCAGTTTGGGCATTTTTTTTTCTGGGAAATTGTTTTCTTGCACAGAAGACATGGCTGAAGATGGAGGAAAGAGCTGGTAGCAGCCATCGTCCTTTAATGGATAAAAATATGATGTTTGGGCAAAGACGATGAAGACCGCAATGGTTGGAAACAATTTGTGGCAACTTTTGGTTAATGGATTTGTGGATGCGACTGACCCAACACTATTTTTTGTCCTCACAAATAATCAAAAGACTCAGTTGAATGAGTCAAGGAGGAAAGATGCAAAATATTTGATCTTGAGTGAAACTGCCTTGACAGAGGAAATCTTTCCTTGAATAGCAGCAGTTGATTATTCCAAAGAAGCTTGGGATATTCTCCATACAAGTTTTAAACGGACTAAAAAAGTTCATGTGCTGAAGATCCAAATGATTCAAAGAGAATTTGAGACTTTTCTCATGAAGGACAATGAATCCATTACAAATTTCAGCTCAAGACCCTCTGATTTGATAAACCATTTGACAACCAATGGAGAAATCATGAAGGAGCAAAGAATAGTAGAGAAAATTTTGAGAAGTCTACCTTGAAAATTTGATACTCTAGTTATTTCCATTGAAGAGGTAAAGGATCTCTCAACATTGATTGTTCATGAGTTAATGGGTTCTTTCCATACCCATGAGCATCACATAAATATATTAGCGAATTCTTCTCAAGAGAAATCTTTCAGAGCTCAATCCAATGCAAGAGGCAGGGGAGAGGAAGAAACAACTCTGGAGTAGGATCAAAAGGCAAAGGTCGTGGTAACTTCGGACAGAAAAATATTGGAGGAGAAAGTTTAGAATGAGAAGCCACAAATGAGGGAGCTAGCAACTCTCAGAATAATTCTAGGGGAGGCAAGAAGAACAATAGCTCAAACAAGAGCAATATTGAGTGCTATTATTACCATAAATTTGGGCATTATGCAAATGAATGCTGGAAGAATAAAAGTGATCAGTAAAAGCAAAGTGAAAATGTTGCTGATGTGAAAGTGGGTGATGGGAATAATCCCACACCCTTCATCATGTGCAATATCGGTGAAGAAGACAACCCCGAAGCCTGGTATTTGGATAGCGGTTGTAGTAACCACATTAGTGGTAATGAAAGTCTTTTTTTTTTTTTTTTCTTTCATTGATAAATCTGTAGAGTCTGAAATTAGAAGGGGGAACAATGGAATTATTCCAGTTGTGGGTAAAGGATCTATTATGACCTGCACCAAGCAAGGTGAAAAACAAGAAACTCAAAACATCTATTTTTCCCCATGGATAAAGCATAAAATGTGTTATTTATGAGAAGGATGAGAGTAAGAAAATTATTGCAGAAGTCCAAATGACAAAGAATAGAATGTTTTGATTGAAGGTAGAAATGTGTTTCTCTTCAATTTTCATAGCAACATCTCCCAAGAAAGCATGTACAACAGTACAATAATCAGCCTTCAAGAGCGTGATTGAAGACCCCTCCAAGCTATGACATTTAAGGTATGGACATCTTGGATATGCTGATTTATGTTTATTATCCAAGCAAATAATGGTAGATGATTTGTCATGTATTAAAGAGTTCAGTAGCAAGTGTGAGGCTTGTATTTTGGGTAAGCAACATAGGCTGCCTTTTAATTCTGGAAACTCTAGAAGGGAAAGAACACCATTAGAGCTGGTACATGCTGATTTAATTGGTCCTATGCAAATCAATTCCATTGGGGGGATTATTTATTTTATGACCTTTACAAATAATTTCAGCTGTAGAATATGGGTTTATTTTATGAAAATAAATCTAAAGCTTTTGATAAGTTTTTATAATTTAAAGCCCAGGCTGAAAAAGAAAGTGGACATTATGTTAAAGTCCTAAGGTCAAACAGTGGGGGGAATATACCTCTAATAGTTTTGTGAAAAATTGCAAGCAGAATAGCATAAAGAAGGAGCGGTAAAAGTATTAACCTATGTCACACTTTTATAAAGGAAAGGGTCCACAACATGCAAACTATTCAACTTTACAGACATAAAAGGTGGCATTTGTATTTAGAATTTGAGGATGATGTAAATTGATGAAATGTAAAATGGATGAATTTTATGCCTATAATTTTTTAATTTGTTTTTAACAAGAATTGACATATTTTTTAAATTTTTGAAGTCCATTTTTTAATTGCTAAAAACTGCTAAAAATCTGGGGTCTAGTTCCCACCAAACAAGTATATGAAAATAATCTATTTTTCCTCTGATTTCAAAATATGTTATAGATAAAATGTATAGCTAGTGCAGAAAAGAAGAAAGATTCATTTTCAATGTATATTTTCTCTGTTATAAGTGCTCAAAGTTGAACTTATCTAAAATTGACAGTTTTCATCTCCCACCAAATTTCCCCCATCAAATCTACACCATTCAGAAAAATTACATATTCTTGAAGAGGACTCTCTCCTCTAGTGTTAAATATAAATTTTAAATTTTGTTGATATGATTTACTATTTTTTTTACTTGAAGCAACATCTTCTCGAATGTGAAAATACCTACTTGTATTTTGAAATTATAATATATTAGATCTAATCAAAATACTATAAACTTTATAAGACAATAATATTGACTTTGAGCTCTACAAAAGGGTATTTTTTAATATTTGTTTACAAATATCTTTAAAAAGAGTAGGAGTTATTGAAACATCAATTTTCTAAAATAATTTTATTTCTTTGGTAATTGGTATAAACATGCATTTAATAGACATTGCCAATTGGAAAAATTTAACCACTTATCTAGCTTAGCTAGAACAAATCTAGCTATACCACATGTTTGAAAAAAATTAATTTTTATTTAGAAATACTCAAATTTAGCTGTGCTGATAAGTGGTCCTGAAATGTGACACAACTTTGTACTTTTACCTAGAGCTAACAGCCAGTTATACTCCCACAACAAACTTGAGTGGTTGAAAGAAATAATAAGACCATCATTGAGATGCCAAGAAGTATGATGAAAGCAAAAGGGCTCTCGATTGAATATTGGGGAGAATCTTTAGCAACAACCATTTATTTGATAAACAAAAGTCCTACAAAGGTGGTTCATGACAAGATTCCATTAGAAGCATGTGCAAAGCATAGATGGATGGTTGAACACTTGAGAGTATTTGGGTTTGTAGCATATGCACACATGACGAAGGAGCAAAGGAAAAATTTGGATGACAGCAGTGTGAAGTGTATCCTCATGGGAAATAGTCTCGATTCAAAGACATATAGATTGTATAACCCAGTTACCTAAAAGTTCATCATTTCAAGAGACATGGAGTTAATTGAGAATGAGTCATGGGATGGCTCGGTGGACACATCATCAGTCACTTCAAGTAAAGTGCCTATTATTGCTTAAGATGATGACGTTAATGATCAGCAAGATGATATAAAAATAGATATAGAAGGCTCCAGAATGCTACAAATTGGCCCTAAAGAGACCAAAAACAACAATACTGAGAGTTGTGATCCCACTCTCACCTCCCTAGTGCCAAGAAAGACCAAGAGTCTAAGGGATATATACCAAGATGAAAGGTATGAAAATGAAGTTAATGAAAACATCAATTTTACATTATTTTCTCATAGTGATCCAATTTATTTTGACAATGTTGCAAAAGAAGAAAAATAGTGTAAGGCCATGGATGAGGAAATATATGCATTTAGAAGAAATGAGACCTGGGATCTCTCTAATTTACCTCCTAACAAAAAATTTATTGGAGTAAAATGGGTTTACAAGACCAAGAGAAATGATGAAGGAAAAATAGATAGGAATAAGGCTAGATTGGTGGTCAAGGCATATAAACAACAGTTTGGTAGAGACTTTGATGAAACCTATGCCCCCGTTGCAAGAACAGAAATTGTGCATGTTGTTATAGCAATTGCAGCCCAACACAAATAGAAGGTATATCAAATGGATGTGAAATCAACCTTCTTGAATGGAGTATTGAAAGAAGAGGTTTATGTGGACTAGACTGTTGGAATTATATGATGGGCCCAGTGATTGAGAGGGGGTTGAATAAGGAACCAATAGAACTTAATCCTTTTAATCCACATTTAGATTAACTTATTTGTTTGCATGCATATAACTTGAAAGTAAAGAATCATACAGAACACTTAACCCAATATTTGGTTACCCAGAAACCTTCCAAAAAGAAAGTAAAACTAGGGTGGGGATGATACCAGAAGATTTAGTACTGCAATATAAATTTATCCTATTAGAGCTTACAATGACCACTTCTAATGGTCTACCTTGTTAGGAGCATAGAAAGGACTGTTAGGTCCACCTTGTTAAAAGATTTCCTACAATACAATAAGCAATGCAACTCGGTTAAGAGATTTAAAGAAAGGAATGTTAGGTCCACCTTGTTAAATGATTTGTCTGATCCACCAGTGAGAATGAACTAGTTGATGATCTTCTTTGTGCAACTATGATTGTTGAATAAGATCCTTTGAATATAACTGATCACCTAAATGTGATAGACAAGAATTTGTTGTCCTGAATACTTCTGTACTTAAATCAAACTTCCATTTGCATGCATATATAATCATATTAATTATCTTCTGATAATCTCTTCATATCATATTTGGATAAAACAAACTATCTTTCATATATATATTTATCCACTAAATAACTTTTTAAGTCGGCTTGCAATAAACAAAATTATATTTAACAATATATGCAAAGTCAACTTCAAACTGTCACTCAGGTCCAAAAGAGTACTCAGGTGATAAACTGTCACGCAGGTGATGTTGAACACTCGGGTGATGCTGAACACTCGGGTGATGTTGAGCACTCGGGCGACACTGTATACTCGGGAAACACTGAATACTCGGGCAACACTGCATGACTAAGTGTTTTGAGACTAATTGACAATATGTGTTGCCATAAGGTCTACAATCTCCCCCTTTGGAATTAGTGACAAAAACCCTTATCATTATATTTTGTATCTGATATGTCAAAACTCCCTGTTATTGATTGCTCAGGTTTTGACACTGCCTCTGTTGCTCGGGTCCAACTGATTTTGTTTTGTATTTTTTCAAAATCGTTATTTTAAAATATATCTTCTCCACTATTAACTATACATGTGTTTCCTTGATGATATTTATAATGACATTTCACCCTTATATAATGATACTTCTTCCTTGTTTTGGACAAGAATGCCAAAAATGACATCTACAGGGTTATCCCGAAGTAGGATAGTGTATCTTAGAAATTTGAGATAGAGTGTTGTCCCAATTGTCCTGTAGCACCTTCAAGATGTACAATTCAACTTGTAGTTCTACAGATACCTCTATCATTAGCTTGAAAGTTGAGAAGTTGTTTTCATGAATGAGTGTATTAGCATGTGTTATGCATTTCTGCATTCCATCCATGTGTGGTAGAATTTGGCTATGGTCTATTGTAAGAGATTCTCTAATCCTTTCTTCCTCTCTCAACACTACAGCCTGCAAATAAGTAAGATACTTTATTTTCATGAAGTGAGTAGAACTGGTGCTCGGGTCAAGTGCTAAATGCCTTGCACTTCCCTTCATGTCTACATCGATCTTTACCAAGTTGTTCTTGATTTCCATAGTAAAGTTAGAGGAGTCACTCAACTTTAAAAATAGTGCTACCACATTTTTCACAGTGGTTTCTAGAGTGCTGATGATCTTTGTAAGCTGCACCTGGTGAATTACAATCTTCTTTGCAATGTTCTCTAGAACCTTGTTCTCAAATTTCTTCTTTGCCTTCTCTAGTAACTTCTGTTGACCAAGCATATCTATTTTGAACTTGTGGACAATGTCAACAACTTGGTCCATTATTGAGTCACCCTCATTGACTTCAATCTGCAATGCATCTACAAATATACCTTTAACATCTTCAAGTACTTTATTCCTTTGTCTTTCCTTTCTGAGTTTTTGCTGTGAGGCTCTTTTCTTTCACAGTTCTCCCAAAATATCCATTTGTTCTAAATATAGGTTGGATAGATCCCAATTAGGAATCACAATATCTTTTTCTAGATCCCTCTCATCAGTAATTACTGCCTTAGACTTAGGACTCGGTGAAGGAACAATTTCCTTACCTTTACCTTCCTCATCCTTTGCTTTAGTATTAAATCCAATTAGGTCATTGACCTTTATAGTACCAAATGTTGGATCAATATTTCTTCATGAATCAATATTAACAGCAGAAATGTCTACCTTGACTTTCTCCAACTCGGGTGTGCATGTCTCAGTAGTAAGAGGAGCCTATTTCTTGGTTTTTGTCTTTTCAGATGTAGGTTATGCAACCTTGTATTTGCTCAGAGTTACTATATTATGTATAGGATATTAAGGTAGTGATGTCATTACCTCTACTACAATTTTCTCTACGTTGGACTTGTGAATAGTCTGTACCTCAGGAACAGTATCATCATTTCCTTGTGCTATATGTACCTTGGGTAGAGTATCATCATTTCCTTGTTCTATCGGTACTTCTTCCTTCACATTTCCTTCTGCTATCTCAAATAATGATTTCCACACCAATGTGGCATGCTGAGCTACTTCTTCTATGTTCTTGTTCAATATTTGGAATGACCTGAATCTGGGTGTGTGATTATTATCATATTTTCTCAAGGCCTCTTTCACTTGTTTGCCTTTCATTGCAGGCATGACCTGCTTTAATGTATCTTCCCTTATGTCTCTTTCAATTTGTACTGCATTCTTCCAGAGCATAAATACTACCTTAAATAAGTCTTTAGTCATATAAGTCTTCAACTTGGAAGGGTCATATTTCAACTTTTCCATCTTCTCCACCACTGCTTGCTCAATCTTATTCTTTTCATCTTCTGTCCTAGAAACATACTTTAGTGACTTCAAAGAACTCATGGCTCTTCCTTGTTTAATGTCTTTAATATTTTGATCAAGTGTGGGCATTGGTTTAGTGAAGACCACAATATCTTCTTCATCATCATCCTCTTCATCACTTAGTATATGTTTTCTCCTTGACCTCTTTAGGGTGACAACCAGAGTATTGCATTTTTTATTTTTCTATCTAGGTGTTGTGTTCATCTTCTTCTATTGAGGATTAACATCAGTTTTCCTCTATCTTATTTGTAACCTTTGTTTTAACTGTACATCCTCTTTACTCTCAGTGATAGTAGGAGAGTCAAAGGTCTTTCCAAATTTCTTCTTGAATGTATCAAGTCTTTGCTTCCTCATATGTTGCAAAGTAAGGTGCCTTTGGATTAACAAGTTCATTCACAAGAGCCTATATGATATCTTTTGTGTTATCATTGTCAACTTGATATGGAAGGGGTTGTACCCATGCAACCCTAGGATTTATTGCTTGTATATACACTTTATCACAATCAACTAGAAAATAGATTTCATCTTTGTACTTCTCAACTAATTGTTTGGGAATTCTATATCTACTCTACATATTTTGTTTGAAACTCTCAAAGTATCCATCCATAATTCTATCAAAGTTATCTCCTAGCTCAGCTATGAATTCATTAATTTGATGGATAATTGGTCTATCCTTCTTTCATTCTATTTTTACTTTGGAGGGAAAGAACTTCTCAACATAAAAGAGTATGCAGATTAGAAGAGAACTAAACTTACATGAATTTGTTTTGGATACTCGGATGCTCTCCATATTCTTTCTCAGCTGAGTGACTTGCAATTCTACTAGGTCAAATACCAGATTCTTCTTTACTACTTTGTAATCTAGGTCAGCAACTTCACATTTAAAACTATTGGGTCTACTCGAGCTGTATATTTTGCGGGCTATCACATGAATGCCAAATTTCATCTCTATATATGTTACTCCTTTGAGTCTCATGCCTCTGTCATCCCACTTGGAAAGAGTTAACTCAACTAGTTCATCCCTGCTTAGGGTTTTGGTAGCTTTTGGCTTGTCTAGCACAAAGAACCTGGTGACACGGTGAATTATTTGCGTAGTGATCTTCACAGGATGATCGAACCATAGTTGCATGTTGTGAAGATGACTAAGAACATATCTCATCCATTTTGTCTGGAAGTCCCTCAGCATATGCATGATATGTGTCAAACCCTTGGTTTTGAGGTGCTTATGCTCAAGCTTCAGATTCCCGTCGGTACATAATTTCTCATATGTTTGATTCATCCCACTGGTTGCAAGCTCATGTATGTTGCATTGATAGAAGCTACGGATGTGGTTAACTAGTAACACTCTTGGAGAAATTAGGGAATGAGCTCCCATCAGGTCTCTCCTCTACAAATATCAAGTGAAGCTTGAATACCAGAGGATCAAAAATTGCATTCCTTACTAGCATCTCCAAACCTTTCTTGACCTTCCTACTAGAAGTGGATGCCATATTGCTCTAACGAAATGATCAAACTCCGCTTTCAATCACGAATTCACACCGAATTGCTAAAGGCTCTGAATTGACTTGTAAACTGAAAGCTTTGTACGCAATACTCTTTACAATCCTTCACATATAAGAGAATTTTAACTGTTAGAGTATTTCATTAAATGCTCCGTACATAGTAGCTAGCCTGACTCAGGTGTTTCTCCAAGATTCACTCAGAATCTCAGGTGAAACTAACTTTCCAATTATCAATACTGCTCGACTTAGCTTGGGTGAGCTAGAGTGACTTGGGTGTAACTAACATTCTAACTCAGTTTGAATTACAATATGTCCTCATGCATCAATATATAGATATGGACTGTATTTTTTATTTATTTATTTATCTTGAATTGATGTAAGATGGATTTTATTGCACAGTTTCAGTCATCTTCTTACTTTCCTATTCTGTAATGATAGATCTTCCCCTCTCACTATATAGGGTTTCATTAGATCCTTCATTGCATTGATATGAATTATCTAAGGATTTTTTTACCCAATGCTTGCTCATCTGAGTTCTTATTCAAGAGAATTTGGCTTTACCATTCTCAAAACTAGTATCAACTTTTTCTTTGTTCATACAGTTCTAGCTTAGATGACCGAGTAGCTTACACACATAGCATCTCTTAGTAGGATCTCTTTTTCTAAAGTGAGTCTTCATACAAATTACACTAATGTGTCCATATTCACCACAGTGATAACATCTGTACCAAGTGTTGTAATCCCACCCAAAAATTGCCTTGGCTAATTGTTCAATAGGATTCCATTTCTTAGTTCTACACTCGAAAGATTTATGACCTTGTTTGTTTCATTTGTAGCATTTCCCTTCAAACTTAGGTTTCTCTTTCATTCACTTTCTCTATGTCCATGTTTTTTTCAATTGTAGCATTTACCATTAATTTTTGACTTTTCATTGCTCCAACATTTATTTGATATATGCCTTTTCTTACCACAATGATTGCATGTAGGTTTGTTGTTCATTTGAGCTCCTTGATGTGAGGATTCTCCTTGTTCAGTATAACCTAATCCAGTTTTTCCATGATGTCTGAGTTCTGTTGCCTGATCCATGCTAGTTTGTGAATTCATCATACTTTCATTTGTTTGTTTTTTAGTATTGGGATAATTCTGCAGTCTTTCATTTTCTATCCTTAGATTGACAACTTATTGTGTTGCATTGTTGAGTTGACATACCAAATCACCTTGCTGAAGTGACAAGTGTTGGATTTCATTTTCTTTTTCTCATAATCTTGTTCTCAGCAGTCTTTCATCTTCTTGTGCTATATTTATATGATCTTCTACTTTGTTCTTTAGTTCCATGACTTCACACATTCTAATTTAGTGAAATTCATGTTCTCTTTTCAAATTTCTGACTTCTTCATGTAAAGTGAGATTCTTTGCAAGAAAGTCTTTAATGGCTGCATCAGCTTCTTCTAAGCTTCTGTCTTTGCAAAATTCTTCAATTATTTCTTCTATATATTTCTTGTCATTCATATGCACTACTAATTCTTTTCTTCTCTTTAGGGAAAGAGAGAGTTTCTCCTTAAGTATTATGATCTGATTCATGGGCACTTTAAGATCAATCTTTTCATTCTCAATGGCTTTCTCAAGTCTGTATGTTTCCATATCTTCTGATCTTTTCTCAAGATATTAAACTTCTGATAAGAGAACCACCGCTCTAATACCAATTTTTGGAATTATATGATGTGTCCAGTGAGTGAGAGGGGGGTGAATCAGGAACCAATAAAACTTAATCCTTTTAACCCATAATTAGATTAACTTATTTATTTACATGTATATAACTTGAAAGTAAAGAGTCATACAAAACACATAACCCAATATTTGGTTACTCAGAAACCTTCCAAAAGAAAGTAAAACTGGGGTGGGGATGATATCCACAATATTTAGTACTGCAATATAAATTTAGGTTGTTAAAGCTTACAATGACCACTTCTAATGGTCTCCTCTGTTAGGAGCATAGAAAGGACTGTTAGGTCCACCTTGTTAAAGGATTTTCTAAAATACAATAAGTAATGAAACTCAGTTAAGAGATTTAGAGAAAGGACTGTTAGGTCCACCTTGTTAAAGGATTTTTCTGATCCACCTATGAGAATGAACTAGTTGACGATCTGCTCTGTGTAACAGAATAAGATCCTTTGAATATAACTGATCACATGAATGTGATAGATAAGACTTTGTTGTCCTGAATACTTCTGCACTTAAATCAAACTGCCATTTTCATACCTTATGCATACATAATCATATTCATTATCTTCTCATAATCTCTTCATATCATATTTGGATAAAATAAACTATCTTTGATATATATCTTTATCCAACAAATAACTCTGTAAGTGGGCTTGCAATAAACAAAATTATATTTAATAATATATGAAAACTCGGCTTGAAACTGTCACTCGAAGTGATAAACTGTCACTCGGGCGATGCTGAACACTCAGGCGATGCTAAACACTATAGCAATGTCGAACACTCAGGTGACACTCTATACTTAGGCAACACTGAATACTTGGGCAACATTGAATGACTAAGTGTTTTGACATTAAGTGACAATATGTCTTGCCATACGGTTTACAACAGCCAACTGGTTATGAAGTTCCAGGTCATGAAGGTAAAGTGTTTAGGCTGAAGAAGGATCTTTATGGGATGAAGAAAGCTCCATGGGCATGGTAAAGCAGAATTGACTCATATTTGATGAGCAATGGCTTTTGCAAAAGCGATGGTGAGCCCACTCTCTACATCAAGGCAAAAAATGGTAATATTTTAATTGTTGACTTGTATGTTGATGATTTAATCTTTACTGAGGATAATGATTTTCTCATTTCTGATTTTGAAGAGGCCATGAAAAGAGAGTTTGAAATGTCAGACTTAGGTCTCTTGAAATATTTTCTAGGCATAGAAGTAAAACAAATGCATGATGGTATTTTTATCTCTCAATAAATATATGCAAATCAGATCTTGGAGAGATTTAGAATGTAAAGTAGAAAACATTCCCCAATGCCAACTACGATAGGTTTAAAATTAAGCAAGAATGATTGCAACAACAATGTGAATCTGACTTTGTTTAAAAGCTTGGTTGGAAGTTTGATGTATTTAACAACTACTAGGGTGGATATTATGCATGTAGTAAGTTTAATTTCAAGATTTATGTAAACTCCAAAGGACTCCCATTGGAAAGTGGGAAAGAGAATCCTAAGGTATGTGAATGGAACCAAAGGATTTGGTATTTTATATAATGCAATAAATGATTCTGGGCTAATTGGTTACACAAATAGTGATTAGGCAGGGAGTTTGGATGATAGGAAGAGCACTTCCAGATATGTCTTTCACATGGGTTCAGGTGTAATCTCATGGGCTTCTAAGAAGTAGCCTATAGTTTCTTGATCTACAACAGAGGCTTAATATATAACAGCAAATGCAGTAGCATGTCAAGCTATTTGACTAAGAAAGATCTTGGCAAATTTGAAGCAAGAACAAGAGGGTGGAACCACAGTATTTTGTGACAATATTTCCTCAATAGATTTATCAAAAAATCATGTGTTTCATGGAAGAATCAAGGACATTGAAATCATGTATCATTTTATTAGAGAATTAGTTGAGAATGGTCAAATAAAAATGGAGTTTTGCAGGTCAGAGCAGCAACTAGCAAAAATTTTCACCAAAACATTAGGCATTGCAAGTTTTGAAGTCGTAAGGAAAAATCTGGGCATGGTCATTTTGAATCAAGCAGGATTGTGTTTTGGGTCAAGACAATGGGGGAGTGTTGGATTTTCATAATAAAATCTGATTGCCTTGAGCCTCTTTTGTTTACTTTTAATTCTCCTATGTTTAATGTTGATAAGTTCAAATCATATTTCTTTTCTTGTGGAATTTAAGTGATAAGATCAAATCGGGTTTTTGAAATCTGATTCATTCTTTGGACATCAATTATTCTATAAAGGAAAGAATTTCTTTATTCTTTCATAGATAGACATGTAAGAAGAATGCAGCAGCAAATTCTTAGTTTTTTGTAAATGCTCTGTTTTATTAGAGAAGTTTTTTTTTGTAACAACAATTATAAATTGATTATTTTGTTAAGGAGTGATTGCTTTAGATAATCTTCTAAGAGTTTTGAGAATCTCTTTGAAGTTTGTATGCAGCCCAAGATAGCTGCAAGTTTATTCTTAGTTGTAGAAGTAATTTCCTGATTAATAGAAGCAAGAAGAAGCTTGCATATCTCTAGTTCTATTTGTGTTTATGCTCTGCCCTATTTTGGGGTTTCTTGAATTAATTGTTTGTCAAAAAAGAGCATCTTTGTTTGAGTTTCCAGAATATAGAGTCACTCTATATTCTTTACACTATGCCTTCCAGAATCCATTTGATAGATCACTGTCCCTACCATTTAGGACAGTCACCTCAATCCTTGTAATCGTCGGTCTCTCCTTCATTGAATCTAAGCCAAAACCATAGACTTATATTGCCATCCCCCTTGCCAATCTCCTAGAATCAATCTTAAAAATTCTCTCATATTCTCTAGCGAACCAAATATCTAGAAACATTTAACTCTAGCTGAATGTTCTCCCGCCCTCCCAGCAAAATGAGAAGGGGAATTAACAGAGACAATGAATGCCATAATTATGTCGTTACCCAAAAATTAGGACCCATAACCAATGCATGGTTTTCCCTCATTAATTGTCCATTCCCTTCATTGGTTTGGAATCCTCCACATCCTAAAATTTAGGAGTAATCAAGGGATAGTGGATTTTTTTAGCTTTATAAAGGTCCGTTTAAATTTGAGTTTTGATTTAAACAAATTTTTAATTAAATTTTCAATTTGGAACTTAAAATTTATTACAAATACATTCAGAAATAACATAAAACTTAAATCAACTTTTTCAAAAAGATGGGTTGTGAGAGAAGATAATAGTTTAAAGCTTGGTATTTAGTCTTTGGGTAAACATTACATTATACTTATGCTAGTCCCTCTCTAGTTCATTACATATTTTTGTAAACAAGTTCAGTAAATATCATATCAAAATATAGAAGTTTGTTATGTTCTCAATTGATATAAAATATTAGTATTTAATCATTTATGTAGCTACTGCTAAGAATTAAGAATCAATATCTGACTTACATTGTTAAGATTGGGAGTAGCATTGGAAGGTAAATGGATGTTAGTAATGATGCAAATAGATCGAAATATTTCCTTACAAGAAAATAAGTGTATTGATTAATGTGAAGACAGTCGTTAATCAAAAGTTTCAATGGTCATTGTTGTAGTAATTGTGTCTCCTACCATAGATTTTCCTGTCCATGCAAGGTAAATTTAGATCAACTTTTTCTCCTTGACAAGGATGATCTTGCAACTCTCTTCTTATTACAAAACAAATCACCATTAGAATGAAGTTTTGTTTAATTTGTATATATGTGTGCCCTTGCTTAGATTATGTGTCCCACGTTCAACAATTGGCTTTCCCAAATTGTTTTTGTCCTCCTACATCACGCTAATTACTTTCAAGATGTTTATTTGTTTTAATTAGAAGAACCTTAATTGTCCTCTTACATTAAATTAAAATTACTCAAAATTTTCTCCCCACCTTTTAATGTATTACCATTGCACATTGTTAAAATAAAATTCCTAGTAATAATTGTTAAAAAAATGGTTGGAGGCCTTGGAAACGCGGATCAACAACTAAACCAATCTTTATCTTGACGATAAAATAAGAAACTTCGACACACTCGAACCTATTCTTCATCTACAAATACAACCACAACTCCTTATATCTACCGATGGAAGGTACTAAGAAACAACAAAAGTCGGCATAGTCGGACCTATTCTTCCTCTACAAATACAAACACCAATTCTTTTTCCAGCACATGTAAGCATTTGATCTGTCAAATACATTGTTTTGTAACGTTATGGAGAAAATTAATGTTTTGAAATTTATGGGTGTATTGCTTGTATGGGTGTTGATTTTAAAACCTTCTGTGGGTAATAAATTTACTGTGTGGGAAGGACCTGGGTGTTCTGACCAGAGTGTCACTACCAATGGTTGTCCGTTTGATTGTTCTAAGATTCACCACCACGGAGGATATAAATTTGAATACGAAGGACAGCCGGCGTTCCTTTATAATTATGATGATTGCCAGGGTACAGCAGATACTATACTTGATAAAAATACAGAGGACTGCACTGGTGTTGGGTGGATGAGCGTCCGAACTGGGTGTCCAGTAATGGCTAAACAACTTGTGATATCCAACAATGACTATTTCTATGAATAAACAGACTGTCAGGATTTTTATCCGGTGTTGTTAATTTTAGTACAATTTGTATTTGGTCTTTAGGGCTGAGATGTATTCTTACAGTTAAATCTTGTAGGACTGGCATCTGGTCATTCGATTGATCAATAATTTTTAAGTTGAACGTGTGCAATTCGCAATTGACCCTTCCTATCGTATGTATGCCACAATTATAATTGAAGGCTTTGTTTAGATGTATATTTTGAGTTCAATGGTTGTAAACTATTAAGGTTTTTATTAATTCAGATTTTAAGTTTGAATTTTTAAATAGAAATTGGAAACAACTAGTTGAGAGAATTTTTTCTTTTAAATAAAATATAGTATTTAAAGAAGAATATTAATTGGTCTTTATATTTATTTTGATTATATAGAGGGTACTCTTTTCTATTAAGTTTATATAAAATGATGATATTATCAAATTTTCTGAGTTCATGTTGAGTAGGCTTTTAAAGAAATAAAAATGTAATTGAAGAAAATATTATAACAATGAAACTTGAAAATTGAAATTCTAATCAGGGAGACAACCATCTATTATTTCTTATATTTGAATCAAAGTATTATTTTGCAAAATTGTCTATTTTTTAAAAATTATGTATTCATTAGCACCATTTAAGACTCTTCAACACCAGAGTATTTGAGTCATATATTATAGATGAGCATAATCGTCAAGACACACTCATGAATAATGATTATGTAATAGTCAAATGAACTAATATATACTATAATGCATGGTTGTCTCAAAGGAATATTTAATGTAAAGAATTAATGAAATAACAAATCTGTTTGATTTTTAATATAGTATCAATAAGGCTATCTATCCCTAGAAACATGAAAGAACTTAATATATTTAGACATTGCAATAAATTTAAGAGATCTATAGCATTAAAAAGTGAAGATCTCAAGGTCTTGTAACTCTTGTTAGTGTACAATAATAGTAATAGTAATATAATGTTAATAGTAATATAATGTTAATATGGAGTTAGATGTTGCTAAAATAAATTCTATAAACCTATTTTCTCAATGAATAGTGCCTTATCAATTAATAAAATATCAAAGTTACATATCCACAAAAAGGAGCTCGGAAAGATAAACCTATTTTTTCTCTTTACTATTAATATATGGTATCAAAGCTTAGTACACGTCAAATGATAGATTGACAATGAGAAAAGATTCTACTATGCACACTGAAGGAACAGGTAGTCCAGGATTGAGATAGAATATTTATTTGTGGGTATTTTCTTCTTCTGCATAGCATATGGAAAACCTTTGCCTTTTGACGTAGAAATCAGAACTAGAGAAGTGACGTATGGTAAAAGAGACTCATGACACCTTTATTTTTGTAAAATTCACACCTCTTTGATTTATGCTATGAATAAATCCTTTTATGCTGGAAAGATGTCATCTATACTTATTTCTTGTAGTTAAAAAGATGCAATTGTAATGCGGTTCACCTCTGCAAAATTGTAATTCTACTTTCAAAGACAAAAGTAAGAAGGAATTTGGCTTTCAAACCGATTACATGGAGGTGATTGCGTTTACTTGCAAATTTATAAAGCCTTGTCAACAAATAAATGTTGTTCATATCATGCGGTCATGATACTCCACAAGAATGAATTTCTTTAATGCACTTAGGGATATCCACACTTTCACCAAATTTATTGACTCCTCTTGTCGTCTTCACATGATGATACTCCCTACTTAAATTTCTACGTGCCTTTCATTTGTTTTTAGTTAATTAATTTATCAATTGTATAGAACCAATTATAATATATGCATGACTCTAGAAAGTAAAAGCATATATCTAACTCACACTCTTTAGTACCAACACTTGGGGTGATGAGATTGGTTTCTATGCAAAATTATTTAGGGACCGATGTTATTGCCTCTTAGACTATTCAAAAATTATTGCCAATTCTTTAGTTGAGAAACCTTCTAAAGAAAATCTTGTTTTGAAAAGTAAGTTTCCTTGAATTCATCCTAAGCTTTTAAAATAATAATTCTAGTTCTTCTTTTCTAGTACTCTATCATTTTGTTCTGGATCTTGGTAGTGAATGTGATTATAAACTGAAGAGTTGGGTAGTGTCAAAGCCTTTCCCATTTACATATTGAATTTCTATGAACATGGACATGACCTAACAATTCATTAACAAAATGGCTTAGATAAATTGATTGCAGAAGAGGTCTTTGGGATGGCCCCAATTTGTGTGTATGAAGTTGCCACATTTTATTCAACATTTAAAAGAGAAGAAGTTGGTTAATTTTATCTCCTAGTCTATGGTTCTAACCCTTTTACGATTCAGTGATCATTTGTTTGTCAGATAACTATTCTAAAGCACCATGGTGTAAAGTGAGATGAGGTAAAAAAGGATGGTGTATTTCAATGTGTGAAATGGAGTTTATGGAATGTGGGCATACTAATTACAGAGGGCATAAAACTGAAAAAAATTAAAAAAAATCAATATATTATAATTGTGTCTTTACAATCAACGCATATGACGATACAAGTTTAAAAATGGTTGTATCTAGGAGACAAAAGGATAAATAAAGACATCATATAACATAATTCAACTGTGAGATCAATTAATGCACTAGACATAGAAGAATCATTATATTGGTCCAACCTTATTTTAAGATTTATTATTTGATTGTTGGAATTTGAAATCTGTGATCTAATACCATTTAAAAATTTCTTATAAAATTATTTTGAATGGTTTTCCTTGACATTGTATAAATAAAAAGAACATTTTAAATATAAGGAGCTTCTCTAGTACCCCGCCAAAGAACCCTTGGAACAAAGGGTTAAATATAAGCTTAATAAATTTTTATTTGATACATAGAATAAAAATTACATATCAATATGTATCTCATAACCATAATATAAGAAATAAATATCAAGATAAGAAAAGATAACGATCATCACATGATCGCACATAAGTGGAAGACTTCATCACGACTTCCAAAGGTTCCAAGAAAACAAAACATGCACTCGGAATAGAGAATATAAATTTTCTGAGATTTCCCTACACATATTCAGATGATGTCCACGAATCATGAGAGGCTAGGCCAGAAAGAACTCAAGGCTAACAAGAAGGGAGAAGAATCCAATCTCAATCCCATAAAACTGATGTTCTTTTTAAGCCCAAATAAATGTTCCTAATGTAATTAACCATACAGGTTCATTTCCTTTTTAACCACAAGCATAAGAAATAACACAAACTAAAATCCTCAAATGATTGAGATTAGGCTTGTAAGGAACTCAAGAACCATCCCAAAACAACCTCAAATGCACAAGTCAAACTGTGAATTCCTAGAATTGATTGGAAAACCAAACTAGGCGGAGATGATGAATGCAGGAAGAGACACTGATCCATGGCGGAGAGACACTCATCAACGGAGACGGTGATTTGTGACTCACCAACTTCTGAGATTAAAAAATCTCAGTCTAGTCAGTCGGAGATGTTGATGAACAGACGAAGACACCTATCAACAAACATTGATCCACATAGAAATCGATTAATGAATTTTAGTTGAAAATGCACAAAATAAAAGGTGAGACCTAAGCCGACTCCAACTTATAGCTGGAAATAATCAAGCTTCATATCGGGGAGTACCAAAACAAAACACATTGATGCCATAGTCACTCGATTATATCCAAATTACATAAATGAGTTCTTAAAGAAACTAGGCTATATCCAAGATCATCAATGTGCAAATACAATACACATGCATATACCAATGGCATCAAATGAAGTGAGCTCTCAAGCCCCATGTCTCTGTAGTGGAGGATATTTTCACCTGTACACCGGTCCCCAACAATCATAAAGTTCAATTCAACCATACCATATAGAACCCTTAGGCCCACCCCCACTTTCTTCGTAGAGATAGTAACCTGACCTCAAATACAAGGTTACCACACACAAGAAGGATATCACACATGCCAATCAAATGTATGACCCAAGGACAACACAAGATCTTACTATAAATAGAATACAAGCACATAAAGTAGGTAGATAAATATCACTACTCAAACAAACATAGTATAATGTGGAGACTCGGTAATGAAGTATCATTACATGGCTCATGTAAGCCTGTACTACTTTGAGCAACCCTTCTCTTATCAAGGATGCTCTACTGGGACATATCACCATTCACAAATTGGAAAGGCTACACTGTACCATATAAACATCCCCACAGACTCCAATTTACTATGGCATATGAATGTATATAGAGGAAAAGGCAAGAAATACCATATCAATGTCCTCAAATGATGACAAGGTTGTAACATAGTCTTATATTATATTTTATCCATAGTATTTATTTAAGGTTACCAATTATTATTAGAGAATCTAGAAATTCTATCATGAAGCACCTTTTTCCTCTAGTCCTCCTTGAAGAGCCACTCTATCCCACTACTCAATGGAAAGCAACAAACACAAAAATGCAGAAAAGACTCACAAGTCCAAAATCTCAAATGCATAAATAGACTATTTGTCTCAAACCAAGAGTACGGGTCCCACGCGATCCTTTCATGGAATACTCAAGGTGCTCAAGATGCGATCTCAATCACCAATATCATGCAATCCAAATGTGATCATAAATCAAGCATGGAGGAAAAAATCCCAAAGAAGGAAAAACTATAACAAGTGCTCATGGCAAACTCCACTAGGCACTTTGCCGAGAGAATGTATTCATCCACAAATCATAAATTCAAAAAGTAAAATAGTATGACGGTTGAAAACATAGAGGAAAAGCTACTCTAATGTTTGTAATATGTCGAACATGCCAAAAGCAAAAATTGGGTGGCTTGCAAAGAAAGACAGACACAAAATTATAGTACAAAATGAAAACTTCTAGGAAATGGACAAAATTAAAACCCATTTTCCCTTAGGGTCTATATTACCCAATTATTTAATAAAAAGTCAATTTCATCATTGTGGGAAAAAATGGCTAGTATTTCCGTAGGAAAAATAAAACTGAAAACCTCCAAATAAACACAAACCCAAACATGTTCTAAAACCATAAATAAACGTGGGGAAATAACTAAATATCATCCCACAAAGAAAAAGGAAATTTAAATCAACATAAATGGACAATATTTGATCAAGAATACAAGAGCCCTACCTCTTACTAAGAAGGAGACCATTGAAACTGACTCAAGAAAAAATAAACACCTCGTAGAATCACGAATGGCTCTACAGGAATGGAAGCAACTACAGTATGGTTGTGACCTGCTAGCTGTGAAGATCCAATGCCCAAGTCAACGCAATGACCATAAATCTGGATTTTCCAAAACAAATTTGGAGCATATCCAAATTTTCACAAAAAGTAAAAGAGAAAAAGTTTGAAAAAGAACTCACTTTTAAAAATATAAAGAACTTTTCCAAAAGTAACTTTCAAACAACTTATTTAGAATTTAAATAATCCATTGAAAATTTTCCCAATTAAATAAAAAAATTCCAGATAAATGTAATGTTAGGGATTTTTCTTGTATGAACCACAGTGCTTGAAATGTCTATTTGAACACTATGCTTTCTAATACTGATTTAGGAACAAGAAAAGCCTAATTGCTAAGGACTGGATAAGGTCCTTCTTCATTTTTGAGTTCCACATATACTCAGGCAGGTTTTACCTTTTATAATTGTTGTTTACACAGTATGTATTAATGTGGACACTGATTTTCTATGTATCTTTGTTAAACCAACTTATAAATCACCTTGCAAATGACCAAGCATAACCAGATGCAAGATATAACCATACAAATCTTGGTTGTAAGCATAACAAGAATCAGTGATATAAGGAGTTTCGTCCTTCTTCCTTTTGATGTAGGAGGGATAACCTAAGGGATTCACTCTCTAAGGAATCACCAAAATGAACACTGTCCTGCTGAC
>MU224339.1:252432-274830 GCA_018584345.1 Thuja plicata
AAGTTCCTTTGCCCTGTTAGAAGCAGTCTTTACAAATTAAGTACAATGACCTGGTTAAAGGTCTGACCCTATTAGGAGTCTTTTACAATAACCCTATTAGGGGTGTATGGCTCATTTCCTAGGCTCATTGCCCAATAAGATGAAGGCTACAACCCTCTGAATGTTGATATGCACTATATAAAAAATGAACTGCTGTAATGACACTGCTGTCTGATCAGTTCTGTGTATGCGTGGATGCTCTTACTCCTTTAAAGAGCTATATCATCTTCTGACTTCATTATACTGTCCCTCTGTAACTTCTTCTTACATCATAATTGACACTTGTAACATATCTTTACATTACATACTTATATCTTTAAATCTGAATAGGCGCGACCCAAAACAAATCACTAGTCGGCCCTAAAACAAAAATATACAATGCTTCCGAACAAGTTAGCCTAAGCATGTTTACTAAAACATTAATTACATTAATACAAACTTATAACTAAAGGCGCTTAGCCATTACATTATAAAATCATTCACGCTGATAAAAACTGTAGTCGGCTTCCATGCTCTGTTTCCTGGACTGCAGGTTTACTAATCCGTTTGTAACTTTTCCGTACTGATGTTCTGTACTCTGCGCATTTGGATCTAGCATGTATATACACCATATAGTATACATCTAAGCATGCATGCTCTGGTGTGATCTCTAACATGTGCACTGATGTGCTGATCTCTGTATGTGTCTGTCTGCTCTGTTTTCACACTTAGTCATTTTTCCTTTTATGACAGAACTTAAGTATGACTTTGTTGCCATGATTGACAACAAAAAATGAGTCCTGCTTCCTCAGGAAGTCAACTTTCCAATAGATGATGTTGTGGATTATGAGGAAATTGGTTTTATTACTATTAAATATGATGCACATATTCATGAAGAGAAAGCCCTAGTTTTACATGTTGAAAATAAATCTGAATGGATCATAGATAGTGGTTGTTCACATCATATGACTGGAGCTATAAACAAGTTTGTTCAAATAACTAAATATGATGGTGGTGTATTAATATTTAGTGACAATACTCCTAAGTTTATCTTTTGAGTTGGGTTGATTTATCTTGATGGTAAAACTAATACTGATGATGTATTGATTGTTGATGGGCTTAACCATAACTTGTTTAGTGTTGGAAAACTTGTAGACAAGGGTTATTATTTAAATTTTAATAATGGGAAATGTTCTATCCAAAGTGAGATAAGAGATTTGATCAGGTCTAGTACTAAGTTAAAAGATAACGTATTTCAGTTAAATACTTTAGAAGTATCTTGTTTTGTTGTGAAGGTTGATGACAGTTGGTTATGGCATAGAAGATTCTCTCATATAAAACATTGTGAAAGCAAGTATGAAATTTTTTGTTAGAGATCTAGAAAATATTGTTAAACCTTCTAACACTATGGGTAGAGAATCTGTGATGAGGAAATAAACTGGACGCAATTTTAAGAGAAAATATTACCTAGGGAAAGAGAAGTTGGATCTGGTGCATTAAGATCTGTGTGGTCCTACAAGAACAAGATCTTACTATGGTGAAATTTATTTCATAATTTTTTTAGATGAATTTTCTAGGATAATGTAGGTTACATATATTAGAGAGAAATATGAGGTTTTTGATAAATTCAATATTTTCAAACAAAAAGTTGAGAATGAATCAGGTTTCAAGATAAAATATTGAAGGTTAGTTAAAGGTGGAGAGTTTACTTCACATATTCCCAATACCTATTGTGAAGATCATGGAATATATAGACAAAAAATTTCTCCTAGGACACAACAACAAAATGGGATTGGAGAGAAAAGACATAAAACTATATTAGAGGTTGCCAGAACTATGTTGCTTAAAGTAAATGTGTTGCATGTTCATTGAACAAAAGTTGTTGGTATTGTAGTTTACATTTTTAAAAAAAATTGGATTGGAGAAGGTACTAATTAGAATCCTTATGTGTTAATAAACTAATGTAGAAGATAATGAAGACAAAGATCAAAGTTATACATGATTGTAGAAAGAATTAGATAAGTTGTTGTTTTTCCATCGATGTCCAACAATTAATTTCTGGTTCATATTGAATTCTCATATCTTTTGAAGCTGATTTATTTGGGCAATAGATGAAGATCTAACAATGATAAGATCATCTTGAGATAATTGGTTTCTACTTTATCAAGTTGGTAAAGCATATTTAGCAATTCAGTAAGACTAAAGAGTTAAAAAACTGAGCAAAGAGAGTCTGTCAATAAAGAGTTACGAAGTCGCCTAGGACATCGAGATATTGAAGCACCGAGTAGTGCCTGTTAGTCACCAAACCGAGAGTTAGCTACCGAATACAACAAACCTACACATGGTAAAATTTGAGGAATAAATAAATTTTATAGATTAAGCAGTAAACGTTAAGTTTTTATTTTCATGAAAAGTGCAAGTTCTGAGGTGATTCCGAAGTGGCTAACCGAGTTTCAAGTTCACTAAATTTGTTAAAAAAGGTTAATCAAACAAATGAGCGTGATTGAAGGAAAACCTAATCAAGAAAATTAAGAGGAAAAAAAGTCTATTTAAAGGATGAATTCAAAGAAAAAATGGCTAGCAAGTTAAAGTGTTGAAGTGTTACAAAGTGATGCAGTAAAGAGAAAAGAAGTGATAAATCTAAGTCTAAGTGAAGAGATTGATGAAGTGTTGATGCTAGTAGTATGAGAGATCATAAAGGGATCTAATCAAGGAAGAGGTAGTTGCAGTTTTAAATATCATTTACATAATGTTTCTTATTTTCATTTATAACAAAAAAATATCTTAACAGAGCAAACTTAACAGTCTTATTGTAAAATCCTTGAGAAAGGTGACATTTGAAAAGAGTGTTCAAAGCCATCTAACTAGGCCACTCCTAACAAGGTTAATATCTTAACATGTCTAAGGTAAATCCACTAACACGGTCACACTTAACAAATGTCTATTTTAATCTTTAAAATGATAATATTTTAACTGAGAATACTTTAGAAGAGTAATTTCATTTGTGGGTGACAATTGCCATTGAGATTTTTCCCAAATTGGGTTTCCTCATTAAATCTGTTGTCAAATGTGTTGAATGATTTATGTACATGTTATTTACTATTTATACATGTTAGTTCTTAATTTGTTGAATATATCTGGTGATTTGACTACTTTTGTTGTTTATCCTACCACGCTGAATCAGAGTTAACATTTTAAGTATTAGGTATCATAGTTTTCTGATTCACCCCCCTCTTAATAATCCAAAATTTGGTATCAAAGATTAGTACTCAAGGAGATAAGTTTAAAAGGACTTGAGTTAAATATTCAAAGATGTATAAGAGGGAGGCACTTAAGTTGAATAAGGATAACTTCTCTGTGTGGAAAAATTGAATAAGGTTGCACCTATCTGGTATTGGATATTATGAAATATATTATATTGATAATGAGTATACACCACCGGCAACTGGTCTCTTGACAGTTGAGCAGATAAGAGAAAAAAAAAATACCACGCACTGGCAATGATTGAGATATCATCTACTCTGACTAACATATAGTTCAATGACATTATAGGATGGGACACTATAAAGAATATGTAGAATAATATTAAATTGATACATGGTGGATATTGACATGTTATGAAGGAAAAAGATGAAAGCTTAAGAGGGAAATTTGATTTAATTACAATAAAGGAAGCTGAAAATGTTACACTATAAAATACTAGACTAAAGGAAAATGTGAATTCTATTAGAGGTACTGGAGGTGAAATTACTAAAGAAGATGTGAAAAGCAAATTGTTGAGAACATTTTTACCTATGTATGTCATCCGAGTGTCTACAATACAATAATAAAGATCTATTCTTCAGATGAATTTGTCACTGGATGTTACTATTGGTAAGTTGATTTATTTTGAGCTTAATGATTTTGATAAGAGTTTACCTACTATTGCTAGGATTGGGTATGCATTTAAATCATCTTTGAAGATTTGAAGTTCTAGGTAGTCTAGACCTAGTCATGGATATGCAAGTAGTGCTCGTGAAAGATTCTATAGTTGCAAGAGTGAGTTAGAAGAAATATTTGATGAAGATGAAGAAAATGAAGTTGAATTTGAAGCTCTACTAGTAAGAAGAATACACAGAGGTAAAGGCAAATACTGAGGTAAACTTCTAGATGCCCTGACAATGATAGTGATGATAAGAAAGACAACCGACATGAGAACAAAAGAGAAAATAGATTCAGAAGATTATGAGAATACAAAAATAAAGGAAAGAATTCATGTCATATTTCTAATGAAGGACTAATTGATGATGACACACATGATGTCAAATAAGAAGTTGTACATGTTTCCATCAAGAAAAATTCAGATGAAGAAAAGAAAGAAGAAAAATCCCTAATATCACATGCAAGTAAACAAAATACCTAGATTATAGATAGTGGTTGATCACACCACATGAATTGTGATACACTTAAGTTCATAACTATGGAAAAACATTGTGGTGGATATGTTAGATTGGGTAATGATGCTCCATATCCTATGAATGGTAAAGGTCGAATAATTATGTTAAATAATACAAGATGTGATGATGTTTATTGGGTTGAATGATTAAAGTACAATTTATTGAGCATGACATAACTAAATAATTTAGGTCACTGAATAGAATTTTAGAATGGGAAATTAAAAGTATTAGATCATAAATGAAGTCTGATTGCCACTAGAGAACAATCTAAAGGTAAACCATTTTACCTTGAAATATCTATTAAGAGTTGTTTGTATGCTAAAATTGACGATGCATGGTTGTGGCACAAAATATTATGTCATGTAAATTTTGAAAACCTAATTAAAATAAGAAAATATAATAGAGAAAGAGGTCTACCAAGATTAGAGAAACCTGAGAATGTCATGTGTAAGGAATGTCAAGTTGGAAGAATGACCAAGTCATGTTTTACAAGTAAGTCTTATATTACACAAGGAATTTTGGACTTAGTGCACACTGACTTATGTTGACCGTGAGAACAAAAATCTACTATGGTGATAAATATTTTATTATTATTGTTGATGATTATTCTAAAATTATGTTTTTCATGTTTTTGAAAGAGAAATATGAAGCTCTCTAGATGTTTAAGTGGTACAAGAAAATAGTTGAAAAGGAGACTAGAAGAAAACTAAAGTGTTTAAGATCAGATAGAGGAGGAGAGTTTACTTCTGGTGATTTTACACTCTTCTAAAATGAACATGGAATAAAGAGACAACTGTCTGCAACAAGAACACCACAATAGAACAATATAGATGAATGAAGAAATAAATCATGTTAGAGATTTTTCTTACAGAATCCAAATATATCAATAACTGGACAACTCTACAACTCCCAACTCTTGATTCTATCAAGACAAATTCTAATTGATGAGGATTAATATTCCTTCTTCTTTGAGCTAAAAAAACTAAGGTGGGTGTACCTTAAATAGATTACTGCTTCTATCTAACTATAATAGTGGATCAAGGGTCACACTGATTAACCTATTGCCTTTTACTGTAGCAACTAATAGAACAAGATGATTATGATCAGTTTAACACAAAGAGATTAATAAGCCAGACCATGAATATGACAATAAAAAATAATAGTGAAATAAGGATTCTCAAATTTCTTCTTTTTAGAGTTCTTGACAAAGGAAGGCTAACCTAAATGATTCTTTCTCCAAGGAATCAATAAATTAGATTGTATTCTTTAATACAACTATTTAAGCTTATAATTTCTTAATAAAATTAAAGTAAATAATTGTTTGTTTTGATATTGATGATGAATAACTACTTATCAAACCCTAGACTAGTGCCTAATCTTGGGAAAAGACTCAAATGCGATATAAATTCATAGAAACTAATCAATGGAAATACACATGTAGCTTAGATTGAATGCCTTACAAACTACATTTTCATTCCCATACCCCTGTATAAAATCCTCAGATTAATATCTAACCCTCTTGAATCACTCATAACAATTACTCCCTCGTTCAAAGAAACTTATAAGTAATTGCCTAGTTACCTTATAACCGGTATGTTTAAGATAGCTTACAAATTAAACATACTAGAGCATAAACAGAAAGATAAGAAGACAAAAATGATATGAAACAGGAAACTGAACTATATTTTATTGATATGATTATTCTTCAATACATTCAAAAGACTAAAAGATTAAAAAATAAGACAAAAATTAGAAGTCTACCTCACAGTTGTATATTCACCATACTTACAATTATGTTACAACTTGTTA
Organism: Thuja plicata; assembly: GCA_018584345.1. Classification (NCBI taxonomy): domain Eukaryota; kingdom Viridiplantae; phylum Streptophyta; class Pinopsida; order Cupressales; family Cupressaceae; genus Thuja; species Thuja plicata. Next base: position 258,696 of record MU224339.1, read on the forward strand.
TTTATAGAGTACTAGCCATCTTAGAATCCTTAAAGATTAAGGATGTAATAAGCTTTGGATGGATATACCTAACCCTAAGGTACTAAAAGACAAAATAATAATTAGACCTTCAAGCGGTGGAAATATAAAATAAGTAGAAAATCAAATATGATTTCCACATCTTGGATAGATGGCACTTTTGTCTATAGATATTCTGGATAACCTCTTGTAGTTTTTGTGAGACCTAGTGACTGGCAATACATACTAACTTGCACTAGTCTTATTGATGACTATCCTCCCTGTGCTCATAATTTAGGTGTGAGGTGCCTCTTCATTCCTCGTCTAATGCATCTAGGTCAATGGCTATAGGATTTTTCATCTTGGGCTTTGTGATGACATCCCATTCTACAACCTCTACCTTTGAAGGCCAGTTAAAGCTCTGAATATTCTTTAATTGTTCCTTTTTCCTATCCCATATGGCATCTGTGATCAGCTTGATATTTGTTACAAACTTAATGAAGTTTGTTTCTACTTTAAAAGCCTCATCCAAGGTCTTATTAAACCTATCCATATCCTATGCAACACTATTTGTTATAAATGCCTCTTTAATAGGTAGTAAGGTATCAAATTCACCTTTCTAATATGATATTGCTTTAATATTATTATCATCTGCCTTTATTGGTGGAATAAACCTATTATAGTCTAGCCCAAACATGTTGATCCTGGGTTGTATATGATTTTCCTTGTCTTTGAAGAAAGGAAAAGTGGCTCCAATATACTCAATTTATCCTCCTACCAAACCTACACTTTTAGGGAGATGTGTCCTATGTGGTTGTAAGCCTCCCTACCTGACCAAGTTCCAAAATAAGGACTTAAAGTTGCAATATGGTTATTGACCTTTGTTTCTAGGTCAGGTAGCTTGCTGAAAGCATTATGCACCAAATCAAATTTTACCTTTATGATATCAATCCTATGTTGCAGGATCTTCCACAAGGTTTCCAAAGCCACTTTATTCTGATCCTTGTCTGCTTGCTCTATTCCTGTTGAAATATCTTGTGTAGTTTCAATCTGAGAATCTACAACCTATTTGGGAGGAGCTAGGATAGCCTTGGGGGCCTCTTGTATCTTCTTATTCAATTCATCCACCTTTCCTTCTGATGCCTTGATCTTGATCAAGCATAATTCCCTATCCTTCACAATAGCACATGATTTTTGAAAAATGCTTCTGATACCTTTTTGACATCTGCTCTATTTTATCCTCATTGAGGTGTGCAAAATGGGTGGGAGCCTAAGATATCTCCAAGTCACCAGTATTATGGATAGACCAAATGATCTTATCTACATCTTTCTCTTCTTGCACATTGATCAGGAAAGGCTTTTGTGTCTTAGGTCCAAGGGACCACATTGCCAAAGTTTGGGATCATGGATCATATCCACATCCCTTGATCATGTCTCCAATATGTGTCTTAGAAGACAAGTTTGTATGACACTGCCTTCTGATCTGATCAATTATGAAGGCAGAGGCTAGATCCCATCCTTCCACAAGCACTGTCCCACTAGAATTAACTAATTGCCTTTCTTCCTCTGGTGTCATGGATTCAGTTTCTGGGTCATATTCTTGCAAGGCCTGCAACACTGCACTTAGCACTGAATCACCCTCCGTTAATTGGAATTGTTATCTAATTTTCTGCTTCTTTACCAAAATCAAGAAATCCTTAAACTCTTGAGTTTTGATTAAATTATTATCACTCAAGAACTATTCTTTATGCAGCTCCCTTTAATCTTGGCATAGTAGGAGGGGCATTTCAAATTCCTCTTGTACATCCCCTCTTACTTTATTTAGTTCTCTAATGGATCTTCTCAGCTGGTGGTCATAGGCTTTGTTACCAGCGATTAGGGCACTCACCTTATCCTTTTTGTTCTCCTGTCCTTTGGCATGGGAAGGCTCCCTTGATTCCATTTTATGTTTCTTTTTAGGAGCTTCATCAGTTTCCTCAGTATCAGGCACCTTTCTAAGGTCTACCTCTATAATTTTTTTTTTTGAGGGTGGTTGATCCATGGGTGGAAAACTATGAATTGAATAGCCTCCTTCACTATCTTCATCATACTCTAAAGAAGAATGCTTCTCTGGGCCTCTTTCTTTATCTTCAATCAACTCCTCAAGTTGATTGTACAAGGTATTGTAAGACTCAATCATTTTTGTGAGTCTGTGTATATATAGATCATCTGGAAAGAAGCCCCCAAAGGGAATTCTGATGCAGTCAAGGTTGGAGGATCCAAAAAAGGACTGTCCAAACTTTTAGCCAACAACTAAGACACACAACAGAAACTCAACAACACAGAGATATAACAACTTATATCAATTCATATTTATTTCATATTTTATTATATGCAACATGTTGGGCTATAAGGCCTTCCTAGTTATTGCCAAATACAAATATACAATTCAAGATCAACTACAGATCTTCTACAAACATGCAGCTCACAATCTAGATTCTCAAATCTAACACTTGAATCCCCCTATCTCATCTCCTCCCTCAAACTAAGAACAAAATACTACTTAAATACAAAAGCAACCAATAGGTCGACCACAAAATCAAACATTGGAGAAATCCCTTCCCCAGATTTAGGTCCATACAACACCCAATGAAGATCCACTATTAATGACACAATAAAAATTAAATGCAGAAGTCGGCCACCAAATCCAACTCCAAAATAAACAACTCAGGAAAAGAATGACAAACCAACAGAGTGAGTGGGGCAAACAACAACCTGAGCAACAGAAACATGACTTGGGAAAGCATACCTAAGCAACAATAGACCAACTTGAGCGATATAAAAGAACTCAAAAATAAGCATAACCGAGGGACAAACCCTAGCAACAGAGTATTTTTTGAGCAACCTCCCAACAAGCTAAAGAAATAAAAGGAAACATCTTTTTGGTTGAGCAGGATTGTCAAGGATCCTAGGATGCTCTTGCATCAGACACCCCAGGTAAAGAACATGTTCCCATAAAGGAAATCATGAACATCCTAAGGGAATCGGAACAAGTATCCCAAAAAATTTCTTAACCCATATCTCCTTTTTCCTTTCATTCAATGTTGTCTTGATTCTTTCCATTGTCTCATTTGACAAATTCACCAGTCCTACACTTTTCTCATATCTTCTGCCTACAACTGATAGTAGCTAACAATGATCATCCTCTATAACTTTGATACTATCATTATTTTGATGAATCATCTTCTCATCTGACTGACTATTCAACCTAGTATCATCTGCATCTCTCTATGTCACTAATGTCAACATTTGTTGCACCACCTTAGTCAAATATGTTATCTATTTCTTTATCTCTATAAGTTTCTCAGAGATATCATTCTCTTTCCCCTTCAGATTCTCCTTCCCTTCATTCATTGGAACAAATTTTACAACTCCTCTGTCCTTAGGTTTGTCCCTATCATTCAGATAATATTTGATAACTCCACATCTTTTAGTCCTCATCCCTCAAAAGGCATCAGTTATGCTTGGTTTCACTCTGTCTCACAACATAGGTATTTGCACGACTATCAAACACAACATGTTTGTCATACTGCCAAGGTCTACAGAGAAATAGGTGACAAACATCCATAGGTAATACATAACATAGTATCTCATCATAATAAGATCCAATCTTAAATTTAACAAGGCATTCCTCCTCAATCCTGACTTTAAACACATCTTGTATCGAACTAACTTGATAAGGATTAGGATGTTTCCTCCTTTCCAAATTTGACTTATTAACCATCTCTTCTAAAGAAAAGTTCTCAGAACTCCCACCATCAATTATGATATTACATGCCCTATCCTTGCACTTACATCTAGTTCTAAATAGAGTCTTCTTTTGATCAGCTTATTTTGAGGGAAGCAAAGTTCTTCTAAGTAAAAGATTCATATTTTCCACCTTAGGTTTGTTCTTAACAACCTCATTCACCATAGTATTTAGGTGACTACCAACCTTCTTATCTTCATGGGAACATTCATACGACTGATGTCCTTATTCTCCATAGTTGTAACAAGTACCTCTGAATACACCTCTACCTATTCTTCTCCTTGGTTCAATAGGTTTTGGTTCCTCCTCAACTCTAGGTTTATCTTTTACTGACTATTATTTCTTCTCTTTCCCTCACTAATTACCGTAGTGTCTTCTCTTCAACTTATCTTCTACCATTAGTGCATAATAATAAGCATATTCTACAAAGGAAATCTTTAACATACCAATCTCATATTGGACATTAAATTTCAGGCCATTAATATACCTCACCACCTTTTCCTTAGAAAGTTTTATATGTCCACACCAAATTATGAACTTGTAGAACTCCTTGATATACTCTTCTACATTCATCTATTTCTATTTTAGATTCTTTAATTTCTTAAATAACTCAAGCTCATAGTCAGTAGGAATGAACTTAGCCTTTATCTTTTCCACCATCAACCTCCACTAAATGATCTTCATCTCACCTTATTCTTCTTGGTCCCTCTGCAATTCTTTCCACCATAGAGAAGCATGCCCTTTCAACTTAGTCTATGCAAACTTTACTCTAAGTGGATCTTCAATGTCTTCCAACTCAAAGTAGTCTTCAAATTCACTGATCCAATCAATCAGATCCTCGGGATTGAATGTACCTAAGAAATTGGACACCTTCATTTGATAAATTGTACTCAACTGAGCTTCAGATTTCTGCAACTGACTATACCTTCCACCTCAAGATCTCACCATCCAATCAGTTATGTCATCTCCACTAGATTGAGCAGCTTCAAAATCTTTAGGAGATTCTTCATAACCATCATGTTTTCTAGGACCTCTCTGTAATCCAATATTTTTGATACCTTCTATGATTTCATTATTCAATGCCTCCATCTTAGATCTAAATCTTTCTATTATCCTCACTTCCACCTCCTCAGAAAGATCTACAATCTCCCTAGAGTCCAATCTTCTAAGAGGCATCTCTTCAGATTTTTAAAAAGCCTAATCTCCATAAGAAATGACCCAGATCAACCTTAACTCTAATACCACCTTATGTAGTCAAGGTTAAAGGATCGAATAAAGGACTATAAAAACTTATAGCCAACAAAAAAGACACATAGCAGAAGCTCAACAACACAAAGATATAAAAACTTATATCAATTCATATTCATTGCAGATTCAATTACATGCACCATGCTGGGCTGTAAGGCCTTCCTGATTATAACCAAATAAAAAGTTACAATTCAAGATCAACTATAGATCTTTTCCAAACATGTAGCTCACAATCTAGATTCTCAGATTTAACACTTCAATCCCCCTCTCTCATCTCCTCCCTAAAACTAAGAACAAAATAATACTTAAATACAAAAGAAACCAAGAGGTCAGCCCCAAAATAAAAAAATTGGAGAAACCCCTGACCCTAATTTATGTCCCTACAATCCCCAATGAAGATCCACCATTAATGCTGCAATCAAAATTAAACGCAAAAGTCAGCCACCAGATCCAACTCCAAAATAAACAACTCGGGAAAAGGATGACCGAGCAACAAAGTGACTCGGGTGAAGAACAACCCAAGAAATAAAAACATGACTTGGGAAAGCATACCTGAGAAATAGCAGACCAACCCAAGCAACATAAAAGAACTCTGAAACAAGCATAACCGGGTGACAAACTCAAGCAATGGAGTATTTTCCAAGCAGCCTCCCAACAAGCTAAAGAAATAAAAGAAAACATATTTTTGGCTGAGCAGGATTGCCAAGGATCTTAGTATGCTCCTGCATCAAATTCCCTTCTTCTTTATTTGTTTCTCCATGCTTATCAGATCCTGGTATTGATTATCCCTTCTTGCCACTTCTTCATCCTCCAAGATGTTTATGATTAAATCCACCTCTAGAGAATCATGCTCTTTGATAGCAGTTATGATTAGACTCAGACATTTCTTGGCACTTTTAATAAAACCCTCTTGGTCTATATACCTATATATACTTAGACTCATTATGTATTGACCCAACCATTTGTTTTTGAATTGGTGGCTCTTTTACAAATTATGAAATTTAAAACCTTGAATTCTCTGGGTGTAAATGTACCTTTCTTGTGGGGAGCCAAGTGCTCTTTATCAGTCCACATTAATTGCAAGTGCTCTTTATAAGACTTAGTCACTTATATGAATACAATGTTGAGAGAGCTAGCAACTTGAAGTTTAGTGCGAGTAGTTGTAGTGTCAACCTAGAAGATAGTTCAAAATAGTATCACCCGAGCCACCAGTATTACCCGAGTTACTATCTCAGAGTGATCATTGTGACCCGAGCACCAAGTATCACCCAAGTGCCAGAGTTTCCAATTCACTATATCACCTGATGGTCAGTATATCACCTAAGTGGATTATTGGACCCGAGTATCAGCTTTGGGCCGACTTAGAACATATTGTTTGAATATATTTGATATATGTTAAGTAGCCAACCTGTGTAACTAATTAATTTGGATAAGGTATATATGTAAGGATTTTTTTATCCAAATGCGGGAATAGCTGTAGTCGATGTATATGAATATGTGAATATGAAGTGGCAGTTTGATTATAAGGCTACAACAGTAGAGAGGAACAACAAAGACTAATATGTCACATTTAGGTGATCATTATTATCTCAAAGGATCTCATTCAACAAATTAGAGTTGCATAGCAGGTTATTCACTGGTTCATCCTAATAGGTGTATCAACAAAATCCTTTAACTGGGTGGACTTAACAGTCCTTATCAAATATCCTAAAAGAGTGCATACATTATTGTATTGTATAAATCCTTTCACAAGGTGGACCTAACACTCCTTATTGATCCTAATAGGGAAGACCATCAGAAGTGGTCAATTGTAAGCCTTAACTAGCCAAATTTATTACTGTAGTACTAAATCTTATGGGCACCATCCCCACCCCAGTTTTACTTTCTATTTGGAAGGTTTATGGGAAACCAAATATTGGGTCAAGTGTTATGGATGTTTAATACATTTTTGTTCTATGCATGCAATTATATTAGACAATCTAATAAAGGATAAAAGAGAATAAGTTTTATTGGTTCTTGATTCACCCCCCTCTCAATCACCTAGCCTCAATATATTTTCAAAAATTGGTATCAGAGCTAAAGGTTCTCTTATCAAAAGCTTAAGAACTTGAGAAAAGATTAGAGGCAATGGAAATATATAGACTAGATTAAGCCATTGAAAATGGAAAGCCATATATACAAGTGGCCATGGATCAAATCAGAAAACTCAAGGAGCATCTCTCTCATTCCCAGAAAAGAAGAAAATATTTAGCAGTGCATATGAATGATAAAAGTTACATAGAAGAAAGAATTGAATATTTATGCAAAGAAAGAAGTTCTGAAGAAGTTGATGCAACCATTGAAGACCTAATTTCAAAGAATCTCAATTTACATAAATAAGTTAGAAGGTTGAAGAGAGAACAAGAAATTCATTCAGTCAGAATATGTGAAGTCATGGAAATAAAGAACCAAGCAGAAAATGACATAGAAATGACACAAGAAGATAAAATATTTCTAAGTAAAAGATTAGAGGAAAAAGAAAATGAAATCCATCATTTGTCACTTCAGCAATCAGAAATGATAAATCAACTCAATAGTTCAAATCAAGAAGTTGTCAATCTGAGGACTGAAAATGAAAGACTGCAAAATGATCTCAATACTGAAAAACAAACCAATGAGAGTATGATGAATTTATAGGTGAGCATGGATTAGTTGAAATAGAAAAATCAATTCAGACATCATGGATAGAATGGATTAGGCTATACTGAACAAGGTGAATCCCCACAGCAAGGAGTTGGTAAGTTAGGGCATACATCAAATAAGTGTTGGAGCAAAGGAAAGTCAAAATTTAATGGTGAATGCTACATGTGTAACAATCATGGACATAGATAAAGTGAATGCACTAAGAAATCTAAGTTTGAAGGAAAATGTTTCAATTATAATAAACAAGGTCATAAGTCTTCCGAGTGCAGAACTAAGAAATGGAACCCTTCTGAACAACTATCTAAAGCAATTTTTTGTTGGGATTACAACACATGGATTAGATGTTGTCATTATGGTGAATATGGGAATATTGGTGCGAATTGTGCAAAGAATCACCCTAGAAAAAGGAATCCTACTAAGAGATGTTATATGTGTAAAAAACTCAGTCATCTAAGCAAGAATTGTATGAAAAGATAAAAAGTGGAAACTAGTTTTTAGAAAGGCAAAGCAAAATTTCCTGAAATGGTAACTCAGATAAGTTAGCAGTGGGTAAGGAAGTCTTCTGAGAATTAAGACAAAAAAAAAGAAGAAGGATCGAATGGCTCCCAAAATAGTGAATAGGGTGGATCCACCATCTCTGAATAAATATGCAAGGAGATAACTAGAATTGTTCATACAAGCCATCAAACATCAGTTCTAGATATGCTAGCAAGTCCAAATCTGCATATTGATGCGCTAGGACACATTATGGTTCTAATCAAGTCAGGATCTTAGTTACGTCCAAGTTACTTAGGCATAACCAAGTTAAGTCGGGTTGTATGGTTTTGAAGATACAAGATTAGTTTTCTCTGAGCTTCCGAGTAAGCCTAGGATAACTACCCGAGATGTGATAACTACCATGCATTGAGCATTTAATGAAAATCTGTGATGAAATTCTTATAAATGGTGAAATCAAAGGGTTATTGTTTACAGTTTACAAAGTGATCAAGAGCTAATATCGATCTCGGAGAGAATTTGTGTTTGAAAGATTTAGTTACAGAAAATTTTCATCAATCCTCCAAGTGATTATGGCATCTTCATCCAGTAGTAAAGTTAAGAAGGGATCTGAGATGTTGGTGAGGAATGTTGTTTGTGAACTACCAAAGTGTAAAATTTATCTAGTAATTGTAGAGGAGACAGATCTAATGGGATCCAATTCCCAAATTCCTCTGAAGGTACTATTGATTAACAAAATCCAATCTTTCTATCATTGCACTATTCAATAGCTAGGGACATTGGTGATGAATCAAGCATATGAGAAACTTTGTGTAGACAAAAATCTAAATCCAGAACACAAACACCTCAAAGTCAAGGGTTTAACCCACATTATTAATATGCCATAGAACATTCAGCTAAAATGGATTAGGTCTGCTCTGATATTTGTTCATGACATGCATCTCTTGTTGGAGAAACTAGTGAAGATAACTAAGAAAATCGTACACCGTGTGACAGGGTACCCAATGCTTGAAAAACCTAAAGCTACCAAAACCCTACCTCAAGATGACCTAGCCAAGAAGACTCTTGCCAAGTGAGATAGAAGAGGCATGAAATTTAATGGATTCACTGACATGAAATTGAAGTTTGGAATTCATGTAATTGTACATAAGATATACAGTTCTAGCCAACCAAATAGTGTACCATGTGAAGCTGTGGACTTGGAATACAAAGTAGTCAAGAACAGTCTTTCATTCGACCTTGCCGAGTTGCATATCATCCAATTGAGATAAAACATGGACAGAATATGGGCATTAAAGACCAATCCATGTAAGTTTGATTCACTTCTACTCTGCATATTCTTTTATGTTCAGAAGTTTTTCCCTTCAAAAGGCACAGTTGTATGGATAAAGGATAGACCTATAGTCTATTAGATAAATGAATTCATAGAAGAATTGGGAGACAACTTTGAAAGCATCATGGATGCATACTTTGAAAGCTTCAGAGAGAAAATGTATAATAGATATAGAATCCATAAATAATTGGTAGAGGACTATAAAAATGATATTTTATTTCTAGTTGACTGTGAAAAAGTATACATTCAAGAAGTCAAACCTAGGGTTGCATGGGTGAAACTTCTTGCATATGAGGTTAGCAATGATGAGACAAGAGACATCATTGAGGCTCTTGTAAATGAACCTATTGATCCTAAAGCACCATATTTTTGCACTTATGAAGAAGACAATGACAGGATATAATTGGAGATTGAGATTCCTAAGATCTTGAAGAGGAGTGAACCCACAATAGTGGGTTACACTTTTTTAGAGGAATAAATTCCTCCTCAAATTTGTGAAGCAGGAGGATTTAGAAAGTACTTTTGATAGAAATTACTTTCGATAGAAAGAAGGGACTTTCAATAGAAATTAATTTTTATCAAAAGTCCTTAAATATGGCAATTTCACTCAATTAATTTCTATAGAAAGTAGTTTGGATTGAAACTAATTAGTTTCGATCAAAACTACTTAAAGCAATTTCTATCAAAACCCTCTGATTAGAGGCCATTTGTAGAGGCTAATAGAAATCTGTAGTTTTCATGGCTTTGAGGCTCAAGCACATGGCTTGAATGGAAGAATAGAGAGATGTCCTTTTGCATTGCACAAGTACTTTGACCGAGCTTTCTAATGAATATAGATTTGACAATTTTTGAATTAATTAGGTCTATTTTTTTTGACATGCATCAAATGTAGGTTTTTTATCAAATATAAACCTCCAAGTTTGACGTTCAATAAAAAAATGTAGAAAAGAGAAATAAAAACTTGAAAAAAAATAGTGCCCTCTGGATTTGAGTCTAGTTTTTATCAAAAAAATAAATTTGAATTTGGATAAATACACAAGTTATAAGCTACGCAGTCATAGGGTATGTCAAAGTTATAGTTTATTCTACTTCAAACATTCATAAAATATGAAATAATCATGATAATTTTGTTAAACCAATTGCATGTCCTCCATATGGATGTTACAAATTCAAATTCAAAAGAAGTGCACTGATATCTATTTTAGAAAAAAAATTATGCTCTATGAATTTAATGTAACTTTTTGAAAATGACATTTTCAGCAACATAGCAGTTTTAGTGGGAGAAAAAAAAACCATTCAAATCAATTAAAAAAAAAAAGAAAAAAAATTATTTAGAATATAGACAGAAAATCCTAAAAGACTCTAGTTTACTTCATCTTCTGATTTCGAACGGTTTAACGACAATATGCATCTGAATCTGAATTTTTTTTTCAAAATGTAGACTTCAATGTCTATTTAGGAAAAATACTGTAACCCAATATTGTGTGATCACCCAGAGAGGAAAGAAGAGACTAGAGAAGTTTGGAAAGAAGTAGGGAAATTCATCAGACTCTCCTCCTTCAATCACTGAAAGAAAAGGGGATGACATAAAGATAGAAGATGATGAATCTGAGAAAGAAGAAGAAGAAGAGGTAGAAGTAGAGCCTCCTAAGAAGAGGAAGAGGAAAGCCCCTAAGAATAAATGAAATATCTCTACCCCTATCTTCACTACAAGAAAACCTCAAAGATCTTGAATAAAATTGACAATGCCTGAAGAAGATGAAGATGAAGATACATCCATATTCAAGAAACCCCCACCTACCTTTGAGAAGAATATTGAAGACATGAAAGGAGGTAGTGGTATGGTATCTCTCAAACCATTGAAGTATGCTTCCAGAACCAAAGATGAGCAAAAGATGACTGAGGATGCATTAGTAGAGAAAATGGAAAGATGGAAGTATGATCAATCTAAATTGAAAATCCATATGACTAAATAATTTCTCAAGGCATACACAACTCACTGGTACAATGCAGTTCAGATTGAAAAGGAATCTAGAATGCAAAACTTGAAGAAATTCATGCCTACTATGACTAGTAAAGAGGCAAAACATGCTATGAATCAGTATGAGAGTAATCACACTCCAAGGTTTAGGACTTTTCAAATATTAAGCAGTAAAATAGAGGATGTTATGTAGTCTGCAACAAAGATATGGAAGACAATTTTTGAAATAAAGGAAGAAGATAAGGTAGAGGAACAGAGTAAAGACCCTCATGTATAGGATAAATATGATAAGTTACCTGAGGTTTAGACCATTGAATAATCCAATCTTGAACACATTGCAGTAGAAGTGATGGCATCCCTGCCTCAATCACCTATTTAGAGTATCTTATCTCTGAGCAAAGAAAAAGTCACAGAGTCCACATCAAGACAACTAGGAATCAAGCATCAGGCTCTACCTACTACTGGGCCAAGTGAAACTGAGTCACAGAAGAATACTCTAAATTTTTATTGAGTTAGCACTAATTCTATAGTTGGTGTATTAAAAGTTAATGACTTACTGCAACTGAACACTGAGGAAAAGGATGAGGCTGGAAAAGGTAAGGAAATTGTTCCTTCACCTAATCCCAAGGTCAAGGGTAAAGAAAAGGAAACAATAATTGATGATGTTGATCTTGAGGAAGATATTGTGATTCAAAATTGGAATCTTCCTAACCTAATAGCCAAGCATATGTATATACTTGGGGAGCTAAGGAAGAAAAGAGCAAAATAGAAGAAGCTCTGAGCAGAAAATAAAAAAAATTGAGTTCTACAAGACATCAAAGGTATTTTCATGGATTCACTAGAGATTGAAGTCAATGAGAATGATTCCATAATGGATCAACTTGTTGACATAGTCCAAAAACTTAATTATGATCTTCGTGGAAAGGAGAAATTAATGTAGAAGGTCAAAAAAAAATTTAAAAATAAGGTTCTAGAAAATATTGCAATAGATCAGGTGAAGCTAAACACTATCATTAGCTCTCTAGAAACCAATGTGAATAATTTTGTGGAATTATTTGTAAATTTGATTTATACTTCCATCTTTACCATGCAAATCAAGAACAACTTGACAAAGATTGACACTTATTTGAAGGCAAGTGCAAGTCAGTTGGCACTTGACCCAAGTTCAAGTTCAATACATTTTGTAAAGATCAAGTATCTTGCTTATATGTAGGAAGAGATACTAAGGGAAGAAGCAAGATCAATAGAATCCCTAATAGCTATATAGAGACAACTCCTTCCTCATATGGATGTCATGCAGAAAAATACTGCTCATGCAAAGACACTCTTCCATGATAACAACTTTTCAATTGCAGAGCTTATGATGGAGTTGTCTGCAGAAATTCAGATTGAGTTGCACATCGTAAAGGTGTTGCAAGACAATTGGGACAAGACTTTGTCTCAAATTTTGAAGGTACATTATGATTTCCTTTCCTATTTTGGAAATACCTTGTAGATATAATATTTGGCATTTGCGTCAAAAATAAGGGGGAAAGTTAGTTTTGTATATAGGAGGAAATATAGAAATCCTTCCTTTAGAATAGTATACCTAAATGAAATGATCCATCTGAATTGAAAATCCATATGACTAAAGACCTTCTCAAGGTATGCACAACTCACTAGCACAATGTAGTTCAGATTGAAAAGGACATCAGAATGGAAACCTTGAAGCAATTCATGCCTACTATGACTAGTAAAGATGGAAAATATGCTATGAATCAGTATGAGAGTAATCACCCTGCAAGGTTTAGGACTTTTCAAATCTTAAGCAATAAAATAGAGGATGTTGTGCAGTCTGCAACAAAGATATGGAAGCCAATTTTTGAAATCAAGAAAGAAGATAAGGCAAAGGAATAGAGTAAAGACCCTCCTGTACAGGATAAATATGATGAGTTACCTGAGGTTCAGACCATTGAATAATCCAATGCTGAACAAATTGCAGTAGAAGTGATGGCATCCCTGCCCCAATCACCTATTCAGAGTATCTTATCTCTGAGCAAAGAAAAAGTCACAGAGTCCACATCAGGACTACTAGGAACCAAGCATCAGGATCTACCTACTACTGGGCCAAGCGAAACTAAGTCAGAAGGATACTGTGAATGTTTCTAGAGTTAGCACTAATTCTCCAATTGGTGCATTAAAAATTAATGACTTACTCCAACTGAACACTAAGGAAAAGGATGAGGCTGGAAAAGGTAAGGAAATTGTTCCTTCACTTAATTCCAAGGTCAAGGGTAATGAAAAGGAAACAATAATTGATGATGTTGATCTTGAAGAAGATATTGTGATTCAAAATCGAAATCTTTCTAACCTAACAGCCAAGCAAATGTATATTCTTGGGGAGCTAAGGAAGAAAAGAGAAAAATAGAAGAAGCTCTGAGCAGAAAATAAAAGAAATTGAGTTCTACAGGACATCAAAGCTATTTTCCAGGATTCACTAGAGATTGAAGTCAATGAGAATGATTCCATAATGGATCAACTTGTTGAAATAGTCCAAAAATTTAATCATGATCTTAGTGTACAGGAGAAATTAGTGCAAAAGGTAGAAAGAAAATTTGAAAATAAGGTTCTAGAAAATATTGCAAGAAAGATTGAAATAGATCAAGTGAAGCTAACCACTATCACTAGCTCTCTAGAAACTAGAGTGAATAATTTTGTGGCATTATTTGTAAATTTGAGTGATACTTCCATCTTTTCCATGCAAATCAAGAACAACCTGACAAAGATTGACATGGATTTGAAGGAAAGTGCAAGTCAGTTGGCACTTGATCCAAGTTCAAGTTCAGCACATTTTGTAAAGATCAAGTGTCTTACTTATATGTACGCAGAGCTACTAAGGGAAGAAGCAAGATCAAGAGAATCCCTAACAAATAAACAGAGCCAACTCCTTCCTCATATGGATGTAATGTAGAAACATATTTCTCATGAAAATACACTCATCCATGATAACAACCTTTTCAGTTGTAGAGCTTATGATGGAGTTTTCAATAGAAATTCAAATTGAGTTGCACATCCTGAAGGTGTTGCAAGACAATTGGGACAAGAATTTGATTATGTTGTCTGACTTTTAGTCACCCATTTTTTTTGCAATATTGGAGTCATATGGTCATGTCATGATGGTCTGGTTATGTCTAGGTCTAAGTCTTCCCAAGGATAGGAAGTCTTTGTCGGGTTCCCTGCCATTGCCTTCTTGCTTCATGTCGGGTGGTTTGCTTTCAAAGTCTCTTCATTCTGGGTAGGTTGTAGATCCCAACCCGACAAAGATAATATGCTCTTATTGATGATCTTTCTCAGCAGATGGAATGATGTTTGGGAGTCATAAGTTTCAGACATTCAATAGAACCAGAGAAGATTCTTCATATGGATGATACATTGACAAGGCCAGCATTGAAATATTCAGATTTTACTTCATAAGACAGTGTTTAGAGGATCTCAAGACATTATCCTAAAAGATTGAAGAATGAGAAATTAAAGGCGTGGACCGACCATTTGAAAGTATAACAGAGCCAAATATGCATTGATCCAATGCATCTTCAAAAAATGGTAACAGTGGATTTTCTCCATGGAATTAATACATGGATCGGTTCTGTGAGCCTCAATGATCCCAATGAAAAAAATAGAACGTGATTTGGATTAAAGATAGCGGAGATCTTTCAAGGTGGAAAATTGAGTTTCAGATGTGCCATTGTGGAAATCACACCTCATTGTGCATTTTCTGCAAAACTGAATCTTACAAGGTTGTGGGTTTCGCACCTGTTAGGTGCTTTTCCGCAAAGGTAATGAGTTATGTTATAAACAAGCCATAACAAAAGAAAGAGTTTTCAATTATCATTAAAAGATTAAAGCACATGTTTTAAGTTATGAAAAGCCCCGCGTACCTAAACTTGACGGGCGAAAATACGCCCAGGCACTACTCCATTACAGAAAATGCACTCATCGAGTGGATTTCCGCAAAGCTAAATACTCCATAGCAGAAGTCGCACTCATCAAGTGGATTTCCGCAATGAAGAAATTTTCGCACCCCCTCATATATTTTTCGTGGAGAAGCCAAGTTCCAATTTTTCGCAACGGAGAAGCCAAGTTCCAATTTTCTGCAACGGAGAAGCCAAGTTCCAATTTTCCGCCAAGGAGAAGCTTCAATCCAATTTTCCACCGGAGAAGCTCATTTTCCATTTTTCGCCAGCCGATATATCCATGGTTTTCATTCAAAGAGTAAGTGATGTTTCAACTCTGTGGCCCGATGGATTCAGCTCGATAATGCTGGCTGGAGATGAAGAGTTTCAGATTCTATAGTGATTGTTCAAATTCTCAGATTCAAAAGGTCTTTTTCTTCGCATTATGTCTCTTCATATTCGAAGAAGAGGGAAGGTCATTGGCTCTTATCAGCTTGATGTATTGTAGAGTTTATAAATTTTGTAAAGAATTTAGTATAGAGGGTCGGCAAATTGGTTGTTGAAGCAGAAGTAATTCCATTTACAGAAAGCTTTTTCCTTGTTTGTTGTTCCGTTTTAGTTCATATCTGCATGTGAATAGACAGGACAATTATATATGAAGCTGCAATTATCTACTGGAT
>MU224339.1:279986-293862 GCA_018584345.1 Thuja plicata
GTTAAATCACACAAGGAATAAACCTGATGATCGATAAAAAGACACATTCATTGCATAACAAACACAATCAGGGAGCTGTACCTGTCAATTCAGAGGGCAGTGATAGATGACATACACTGACCCATTTTTTGGTGACATCCTTTTGTTCTCTCACCCTGGGTGCTAAAAGAGTCAGAGATTACGAATCTAATGGGAGGACAAACTGTTAACCAACAGATTCAAATTTACAAGGTACATTATGATTTCCTATCCTATTTTTTAAATACTTTATCGATATAATATTTGGCATTTGTGTGAAAAACAAGGGTGAAATTTAGTTTTGTATACAGGAGGAAAGATAGAAATCTTTCCTTTAGAATAGTATACCTAAATGAAATGAAAGCATACTGCTAACGAAATCCTTCCTTTAGAATAGTATGGAATTCAGATTTTGGGATATATATAGAAGTGTTAAAAAATAAGTTTTGAAAAGTAAAAAATAGAGTCATTTGTAACCGCATTAAGAGCAGCAGTCAAAACCTGAGCAAGTACCCAAGCACATGGTAAGGGGAATTTTTGACTTAGCAATTTGATCATATTTTTTTGATATGATAAGTTTTTTTGTCAACAATGCCAAAGGGGGAGATTGTAGACCTTATGTCAAGACTTGTTTTCAATTAGTGCCAAAACACTTAGTCACTTATATGAATACAATGTTAACCAAGAAAACAACTTTAAGTGTAGCCCAAGCAGTTGCAGTGTTGACCAAACATATAGTTCAAAATAGTATCACCTGAGTCACCAGTGTTACATGAGTTACTATCTCTGAGTGATAATTGTGACCCGAGCACCTAGTGTCACCCGAGTGCTAGATTTTCCATTTAATTATGTTGCCTTAGTGTAAGTATATCACTCGAGTGGATTACTAGACCTGAGTCTTAGCTTTAGGCCAACTTAGCACATATTGTTTGATTCTATTTGATATAAGTTAAGTAGCCGACTTGTGTAAGTAATGTATTTGGATAATGTATATACGTAAGGCATTTTGTTTATCCAAATGTGGGAATAGTAGTAGTAGATGTATATGGATATGCAAATATGAAGTGGTAGTTTGATTAGAAGGCTACAATAGTATAAAGGAAGAGAAGAGACTCATCTATCACATTCAAGTAACCAGTATTATCTAAAAGAATCTCATTCAAAAAATTAGAGTTGCATAGCAGATCATTCACTAGTTCATCCTAACAGGTGTATCAACAAAATCCTTACCACGGTGGACATAAAAATCCTTATCAAATCTCTTAAAAAAGTACACACATTATTTTATTGTATAAATCATTTCCCAAGGTGGACCTAATAGTCCTTATTTCTCCTAACAGGGCAGGCCATCAGAAGCGGTCAATTGTAAGCCTTAACCGGCCAAATTTATTATTGTAGTACTAAATCTTGTGGGTACCATCCCCATCCTAGTTTTAATTTCTATTTGGAAGGTTTCTAGGTAGCCAAATATTGTGTCAAAATTTATCGATGTTTAATGATTTTTTGTTCCATGCATGCAATTAGATTTGATAATCTAATAAACAATAAAAGAGAATAAGTTTTATTGGCTCTTGATTTACCCCCTCTCGGTCACCTAGCCTCAATATATTTCAAACACACCTATCTCGAGAGGCACATATTGTGGAATTATATGACATCATTGGGAACATCCGTAAACCCTCGTTACATTAAATGTCTTCTCAAAGTAAAAGTCTCCCTAGTTATGGTCTCCTGGCCATTTATCAACAAATTGAAAAGGTATAAGGAGTTGTAGTACCTTGGTGGGAAATCTTGTCATATTTGCACCTATCATTCCTAAAATAGGATATGCAATCCAATTATGAAAAGCACAAAACTCATTTTCATTACAGGTGTAGTTTCAAACCCTAATCCATAGTTTTATAGGGTTTGGTTGGTCGTGGAAAAATAACCTAGGGATCAAATTATGTGTGTCCATGATGTTAACATTGAAGTATAAGATTAAATGCATTAAAAGAGAATGATATATAAATTTAGGGTTGGGCTTTGTACATATATTAATAAGCCCTTGATGCATCTTGTCTATGACATACTGAATGTAGTCATAACCAGTGTTGACATGTGAATTTTGTAGACCCAAGATGATCATTAGAAGGTCTGCAGACTGATGACATGTAACTGATTAAATGTTTGATAGTGTTAAGTTGAAGATAATGCAAGTCATTAAATCAGTTAATGGATTGTATTGTAATTGATGTCAACTTGATATCATCTGTACAGTCATGAACATAATGCCAAAGACTTTAGAGAACCAAAGGAACCAAGGTTATGCTTTTAGAAATACACAAAAGTCATGTATTCACTAAGTGACAAATGCCACCGACAGAGTGCACATCGATGGATAGAGAAAAGGAGAACAGTCACAGTGATACCCGATGATCAGAAGCACAATGTTTCCTGATGAAGAAAAACCACAGAGTGCCCGACGAGCAAAGTTAAAAGGTTGCCCAAAAAGTAAATTTCCAATGATGCCCAATGGAAGGAGATCACGAAGCTAACTAGAGTCTCATCGATGGATCAGTCAGTCCTCACCGATGGATCAATTAGTTGTGACCGACATAACAAAGAGTTTAGAAAATGACAAAATATCTAGTTGGCAGAGCTAAATAAGGACTTAACTGGTTGTCTACTTTGTTTTATTCGACCAGAGATAAGTGATTTATTTAAAGATGATTTGTATAGTTGGAAAGAAGATATCTACAAGACAAATCAGGAGTTATGCTTTAAATTTAATTGACTAGATTGTTTATCATGCCAAGAATCAAGAACCAAGAAATAATGAATATTATGTCTATATAAGAGACAAGCTTAATTCATTTATGAATGAGATTAAGGGGAGTGAATAAAAAGAGGATGTTTAAGATGATGAAGAACAACTTCATACAGTATTGATCAAATAAGATGAAGGAAGAGCTAAGGAATTCTGCAAACACCAACGAAAAATGAGCACAACATCACAGAGTAGAAAGTGTGGATCACAAGGATTGAATTGATACATTAGTCAGAGAGGTAATGTACTTAAATAGATCTGAAAATCTGCAATTCAAGTTCCAATATGAATAGTTCATCATGTTTCAGTTTAATCATTAAGGCATCAAGTCTCTTAACCGAGCAGGACTTAATAGTCTTCTATATATTGGGGTACATCTCAAGGAATGCCGAAAAGGTTGATTCATGAAAGTAGCATTGGACTTGCCCAATACCTATTGACAATCTAAGAAGGAGGCTGATTCAAGGACAGTAGCAATAGATGCCCGATACTAAGTGAAAACCTCTTTGTATAAAATCCTCTAACAAGGTCACACTTAATAGTGTGTTTGTAACCTTTAACACGGTTGGCTCCTAAAAGGGCTCACTTTAGAAGAGTAAAAATTTGGGGTACCAATCCTAGTGGTTTTTTCCCTTGATAGGGTTTCTACTTTAAAATCCATGTGTTATGTGTGTATGATTCATTTCTTTATTGTTTTGCATCTCACATGGTTAATTCTAGATTTATTGGTATACTCTACTTATTTACTGAGTTTCGGTAAATAGTTATACTACTTATCGGTAATAAAGAAATAATAAGGATTGACAGAGAAAACTGACAGACAGTTAATGATTATTAGTATTTCATGGCATGCATCTTGTAGGGACATAATAATATGAGATTTATTGATTGGTTGTTAAGTTTGAAGGAGAAATTTTTGAGGGCACTAATTCACCCCCCCCCCCCCCCCCCCNTGACAGACAGTTAATGATTATTAGTATTTCATGGCATGCATCTTGTAGGGACATAATAATATGAGATTTATTGATTGGTTGTTAAGTTTGAAGGAGAAATTTTTGAGGGCACTAATTCACCCCCCCTCCCCCCTCTCAGTTATTACTAACAATTGGTATCAAAGCTTGTGTTCTTAGAAAGGAAGGTTTCAAGACCTAAGCTAAAGATCACAAGGTGAACAGATGAGATGTTCCCAAGCTTAACAAAGATAATTTTTCTTCATGGAAAAGCAGAATAAGACTCCACTTATTAGGTATTGGTAATGATGTTACTCAATACGTAGATACTAAATATGTGTTGCCCATAGCAGTACCAACAGTAGATCAATTGAGATAGAAGCATGAGCACAACTGCATGGTCATAGAGCTCTCTTCCTAACTCTCTGATGCTGAATTTGAAGATGTCAAGGATTGAAAAACTACAAAGAAGATGTGGGACAAATTGAATCTTGTACATGGAGGTGATGCAAATGTTCTGAGAGCCAAGGCAAAAAGCCTTAGAGGAAAGTTTGACAATCTTAGAATGAAAGAAGGAGAAAACATCACAAGAATCAAAGAAGTAGTCAATGCTATATGAGGAGTTGGAGGTACACTTGAAGAGGAAATAGAGGTAAGTAAAATATTAAGAACCTTACTTCCTGTATATTCTATTAGAGTTTCTTCCATTCAAGAAATGAGAGCAGTAGAAAACAATATAGTTACTCTTGATAGTTTAATTGGTAGACTAATTTCATTTGAGATTAATAACTTTGATAATAGTGTCTTACCAAGCTTAGAGTCTACATTTAAATCTTGTATGAGAATAAGCAAATCAAGTCATAAACACACATCTAGAAGAGATAGTGAAAGTTAAAGTGAAGAAGAAGATCTAGATGAAATAGAAGCTCTTATGGATAGAATAATGTAGAGAGGAAAAGGTAAATACAAAGGCAAATTACCACTTGTATGCTTTAATTGTAAAGAGATTGGGAACTTTGCTGAAAGATGTCCTAACAGAAGAAAAGATGATAGAGTTAATGATAGATCTTTTGAGAATAAATCTGACAGAGGCGATAATAAAGATTACAGAAGTTACCGACAATAAGAAAGAAGAGATACCCAAGACTACAAGGACAAAGCCAAAAAAGATAGCTACCTAGCTACTTGCAAAGATGAAGATACTAACACCGAACCTGATGAAGACATCGAGATGGTGTTTTTGTTTGTGAAAGATGATTCAAATGAAGATGAAAGGTATGTAGAAATTGTTATCATATCTAAGGTTAGTAAGAAAGACATCTGGATTATAGATAGTGGCTGCACTCATCACATGACCGGTGACAAAGAAAAGTTTAATACTTTTGAGTACTATAATTGTGGTACAGTAAGAATGGGTAATGATACACCTTGTCTATTCAAAGGTAAAGGAACTATAATGTTGAATAACCTAATTAAATGTGAAAATGCTTATTGGGTAAAAGGATTGAATTATAATCTGTTGAGTGTTTCTGGTGCAGGAGCACCCTTAAGGTCTACTAAAATATCTTAACTATTTTGGCTTGTAGGTTGGTTTGGCCAACCATCCTTAAATTAGGACTAAATATGAATTCCCTAGTGTGTGTTTGAGGTGTGGGTTAGGTTTGAAGAGATTAGGGTTGTGTTGTTTGAGTCTAGTTAATTCAAGGAGTCTAAAGCCTAGAAGTCAACTCAAAAGTCAAAGAGTTGACCAAAGTCCCAAATTGGGAAGATTTGTAATGTTTTGTTGTTTTCTAACCATTTGAGGTTAATTGATAAAGTTTAGAACCAATTAAGACACTCAAGTTGTGAAAATGACAATTTTGACAAAAGTTGTCAAAGTTGTCATGACAACATTTCCTAGATTTTAGGAATCAGCCATTAGAGTGCCCAAATCCTAACAAAATGGTCCAGATAGATGGGATAGGAGTATATAAGGTTAATCCAACCCTAATTTGTTAGTTATATTTCATTTTGTACAGACTGATCAGTGGGAAGGATCAATTTACAGTGTGTTTAGTGACAGAGCCATCATCCATCAGTTTATTGGATTGAATGCACTAAATGAATGATTGAATAGTGTTTGAAATGTAATTTCCAAGATTTTTGTGGTGGTAGTTTAGTAGTTTAGTTTTTCTGGTTAAGTTTTGTTAACAAATCTGTATTTTGCAAGTTCACTAGCCAGTTTTGGTCCAGTCATGTAAAAGTTTGGTTTTATTAGAGTTCCCATGGTTCAAATTTCATGACCACTTGGAATCCATTAAAGCCTTGTATATAGTCTATAAATATGGCTTTTGGAGTGTGTGAGTGTAGGGGAGGCTTGAGAACATTCAGGCCCTAGGCAAGTGGTGAGCATTCTGGCTAGGGTAACTGAACAAGATAGTAGCAATAGAGATTGCAAATTGATTGGTATGAGCCAATCAAGTTTGGAGAAGTGAGGAAAAATTTATTGCAAACCTTCTTGTGGAAGGAGAAGATCAAAGGAGTCCAAATGGTCAAAGAAATAAGTTCACATTACCAAACCAGTCTACATGTCTCCAAAACCCTTATTTTTAGGGGTTTGGTAGAAATCTATTGTACGGATACCATTAGGGTTTGAGACCTAGTGAATCCTCAAGGGAAGGAAAAACCCACAAAGAATATCCAATTGATTTTTAGGTTTGTTAAGGGTTTGTGGGAGAAAGAACACATTTTTAGTGTTTTGGAGGGCTAATAGGCCTAAAAAGGCTACAAGGGCCAAATAGTTGATTTTGGGTCTCGATTGAAAAATGGTTGAAGGGATCACCAAATTGGATCCATATGAGTGTGAATAGGCCTACGAAGAGTAGGAAAGCCTAACCCCAGGTAGTTGACACCATTGGAGTGTTTAGAGGCTTGTGAAGCCATGCTTGCAAGGAAGTGAAGAAAGAGTGAGAAGAGTGAAGTTTGAAGTTGGTGAGAAGTTCCAAGGATGTTAGGGGATTAGGAAAGAATCCTCTAAATAGGGTAGAGAGTGAGAGACCCTAAGAGAGACCATTGAAGGTCTTGGAGAGAGCTAGAAGCTCTAGGAGAGGAACCTCCTCATCAAATTGGTATCAGAGCCATTGAAAGGATTGGGTGATTGAATTGGTGTAAGTCAGATTGGAGTGAGTCCATAGGTGAGTCCAGAATGGTGACCAATGTAGAGTTGGCCAAAGATTTGTCAGAGCAGAAAATAAAGAATAGGCTTCTTGAAGAAGCAATGGATGAAATGAAGATCAAAATGGAAGAGGTTGCAGAGACAGCCAAAAAATTGAGAGAAGAAGTGCATGGAGGGTTAGATAAAGGTAAATATCCATTAGAAGAGTAAGTAGAACCAAAGCTTGATCCTCTTCTACTTGAGGAACCATTCATAAAATCACTCAAAGCATTGAATGGGAAGGCTCTAGAAGGAATACCAGTGTTCTTTGGTAAGATGGATACATAGTTAGTTATGGAATGGATTGAAAGGATGGAGAATCACTTTGAGTGTGATGGGATTACAGAAGCCCAAAAGGTGAAGATAGCCAAGTCAAGGCTAAGTGGGAAAGAACTTACATGGTGGAAGTTCTTGCAGAAAGAAAGGGAGAAAGAGGGAAAGAAGCCCATAAAAAATTGGAAGACAATGATGGAAAAAGTGAAGAAGTATTATCTTCTAGAGGATTACGACATCCAACTACATAAGAAGAGGCACAATCTTAGGCAAAAAGACCTAGATGTGGCAGCCTATACCGAATAATTTCAAAAACTTTGTCTTAGATCAAGAATCCAAGAGACAGAGAGCATTAAAGTGGAAAGATACCTTAATGGATTAAGGTGGAACATCCAAGAAGAGCTTAGTATCTTCACTCTGACTTCCATTTATAGTTGTTTTCAAATGGCTTTGAAGGTGGAAGAAAAACTAAGGAACAAACAATATTCTAGCTCCAAAAGTAGAGGAAGGGGTAGAGATAATAGAGGTGGCCATAGAGGAGGATCAAGTGGTAGAGAAAATGATAGTAGGGGTCAAGGTGACTCTAGATATGAAGATAAAGGATAGGAGCCAAGCAATAGAGGTGGATTCAGTAGTAAAGGAAGGGGTTCTTATAATAGTGGTAGAGGAAGGATAGGAGGATTTGGAAGGGGATTTCATTTCTCTTCCATGAAATGTTACAACTGTGAATAGTTGGGGCACCTTGCATACAGGTGTCCAGATAATCCAACATCCTCACAAGGAAAAAAGAGGATCAACTGTGTCCAAGAGGAGGACAACACCAAGCATTCAGAGGTTAGTTTGGATTCGGAGAAAGGTGAAAGTTTGATGTTTAGGAGAATACTAATTAAAGAATCTACTAAGGATGGACACAAGCAAAGGAGGTCTCTTTTTAGAGTCAAGTGCAAGATAATTGGGAAAGTATGTAAGGTGATCATTGATTCAGGATCTACAGACAATGTAATATCAGAGGAGGCAGTAGAGAAGCTAAAACTCACTAAAATTCCACATGAATGCCCTTACAAAGTCACATGGTTGAATAAGGGCTAGAACATCCTATTCAATGAACAAGTGTGGGTGGAATTTTCTATTGGGAAGTATCATGATAAGATACTATGTGATGTTTTTCCAATGGATGCTTGCCATATGTTGCTTGGGAGACCATGGCAATATGACAGAGATGTAGTCCATAATGGGAAGGATAACAAGTATGCTTTCAAGAAAGATGGGGTCACCTACAAGATACAGTCCATCTTAGAGAAGGAAACAATGGAGAAGGCATAATCTAGTGCATTGTTACTAGGTGGGAAAGAATTTCTAAAGGAACTAAAGGAAGAAGAAGTTGGCTATGCAATCTTGCTAAAGACAAAGGAGGATGAGTCTCATGAGAAGGCACCTATACAACAGGAGGTAAGAGAACTGCTAGACCAGTTCAAGGATATAATTTGTGAGGGTACACCAACCACCCTTCCACCTAAGAGGGAGATAATTCATCAAATTGACTTCATTCCAAGAACATCTTTTCCAAACAAGGCTACATACAAGATGACACTAGAGAAAAACAAGGAGATAGCCAGACAAGTCCAAGAGATTTTGGACCAAGGGTTGATAAGGAAGAGCATTAACCCATGTGTTGTCCCAGTGGTGTTGGCTCCTAAAAATGGAGGTAAGTGGAGGATGTGTAATTATTCTAGGGAAATAAATAGAATAACTATCAGATATAGATTTCCAATTCCTAGAATAGAGGATTTGATAGATTGTTTATGGTGTGCTAATTACTTCTCTAAAATTTATTTGAAGAGTGGGTACTATCAAATTAGGATGAAAGAGAGTGAAAAATATTTATGGATGTATCAAGGTAGAATAATCTACCATTATATTGACCTTTGAAAGAAATCAGACTTCCCTTCTGATCAAATAATTTAACCTTTTTGTTTTGAAATTTTAGCTAGTGACCTATATTATTTAACTGTGCCACACTCAACAAATTATATTTGTGTCCTTCAACTCAATAGACATCATCACACATAGTATTGTTCACTAGAATTATAGAGCCTTTTCCCTCCACACAAAATGGGGTATCATTTCTAAATCTAACATTGCCATCCTTATTCTCTTTCAAAGTAATAAACTTATCAGTATCACAAGTCATGTGGTGTGAGAAACCACTATCTATAACCCATGTATCATTTTTACATATATGTGATATTAGGGAATTTTCTTCAATGTACCTTTCTTCATCATATTCATATTTAATAAAAACATAAACAACTTCTTCTTCATCATTGGTGCCATCATTAGATGAACCTCCTTCCACAATGTAGCATGTTTTCTTTACTTTGTTCTTGAAGTCTCTAAATCTTCTAAATCTATTTTCAATCTTATTTTTGTTTATTTTATCTCTCTTCTCATTATTATCATGACAATTAGAAGTTATGTGACCAATCTTGTTACAAGAAAAACATTTTAAAGGTATATTACCGCTATAATTTCCTTTACCTCTTAGTAGTCTCCTAGCCAATAATCCTTCAAATTCAGCTTCATTCTTTTCATCTTCACCATATACATATTCAATCTCACTTTTACAACTATGAAACCTTTCACTAGAACTACTTGCATACTCATCACTAGATCTAGAATCTCTAGACTTTCAAATAGTTAAAGATGATTTGAATAAAGATTCAATCTTAGAAGTATCTAGAAAACTATTATCAAAATCATTTAGCTCAAAGGAAATTTGCTTACTGATTGTAGCGTCCAAAGTAACAACCATCTGTGGAATGAATCTCACCTATTGATTAGAAGACACATAGATGGAATAGATAGGTAGCTATGTTATAAATATCTTTCTTTTAACATCTTCTTCATTCATGGTTCCACAAACACTTCTAATAGCAATAGAAATCTCCTTTAGTCCTATGTTGTATTGAGTAATTTTTTCTCCTTCTTTTGTTTTCATTGATTCAAACTTCCATCTCAAGCTTTAATAGCCTTAGCTTTCTGAACATGTTGATCTCCACCAAAAAATAGTGTAAACATATCCCATATCTACTTAACAGTATCAGAACCTTCCAAATCATTGAACTGTAGGTTGGTGAGAGTAGAATCTATCTATATCATCACTTGTATGTGTTATTTTCTTTCTCTTATCTAATCAAGTGTTAGAGGACCAAAAAATGGAGGTGAGTACTCATTGTCAAGATGATTCAGTGCATGATCTCGAATACCAGATACGTGAGGCCTCATTCTGTTCTGTCATGTAGAAAATTTATTCCTTTTCAAATTTGGTGCTTACCTCTTATACATCTTTGGATCTTTAACTTCAATATCTTTAAAGTTATCCTCTAGGAGCACTAACTATGGTACCAATTTTTGTGTTTACCCTACTAAATATGGTCTACTTAGAGGGGGTGAATCAAAAAATATTGAACCTTAATACTTTAAATCTAAACCTCTCATTCAAATTGGTGATTAAAATAACAGTAGAAACTAAAACTTGTAAAATCTTCACAAACTTCATGAAAATTCATATAACAGAAGAAAATAACATTCACAGATATCAAGCATCATGTACAACACCATATTTAACCAGGAAACTCAATTTGGAAAAAAGCTCCATGGGAATCATCACCCAAAAAAATAAATACTCTTCTAAATTATGTGCGGTTAATATCCAATATAGTTAAAGATTACAATGCACATTTGTTAGTTGTGATCCTATTAGGGGATTTACCTTAGACCTATTAATATCCTCACTATGTTAGTAGTGTTCGAGTTAGAGCGCTTAAGAATTCATCCTAGAATGTTACCTTTCTCAAGGATTTACAAAAGGACTTGTTAGGTCTACTCGGTTAAGAGATTTTATGTTACAAATATTAGTAATAAATAGTGTACTAATGTGACCTGTGATTCTAAAAATTTACTTTACTTGATCAAATTATTTGTTTTCTCTCTGAATCTTATGGGAACCAACAACTGATCAAATCATCAGTCTCTCCTCTTGACTAGTTATACAACTATTTCACTACTCTGTGTTGGAATAGTCTCAGAGGATAACTAAGAGGGGGGTGAATCAGTTATAAGAAACTTTATTTCTTTTCTTTACTTATATATCAATTAACATAAAAAAAAATGCACATTTAGATAACTCAATAGAGAACACAACAATTTGGTTACGGGGAAACCAAATAGGTAAAAACCCCAGTGGGAATTAGCACCCACAAAGAACTGTACTTGAGTATAATTATACCTGTTAGAAGATCTGGCAACCCTGTTAGGAGTTGTTCTTTACAATTCAATAAGTATAGACACTTGGTTAAAGGTTGGACCCTGTTAGGAATCTTTTACAAGTAACCTTGTTAGGGGTGAGGACTCACTGTACAAAATCTCACTGCTAAAATGATGAAGGCTGCAACCTTCAGTAGAATAGATATACATTATATCTGATAGATGATCTATTTGAGTAGACCTGCTGTCTTGATCAGTTCCAGTGTAGTGTATACTTCCACTTCTTCTTCACATAGATCTTTTCATGATGAATGAAATGTCTCTACTATCCCAAAATAATAGACATTTTGTTCTGTACTTTTTATGTCTTTATTCTTATCATTCACACTTAGCATTCATCAAATAAACTACTATAAGTATCATCCAAAAAGATGTGATCTTCATCGGCTTTAGGAGTCCCTTCAATACTTCTTTAGTCAGCCACATCAACCACGCAACTTGTTTAGAAACACGCAACCTAAACTGAATAGACGCGATGCTTCACAAAGTTGGCTCCACCAAATTAACTTCAACTTCACGATTCTGATAGAACATGTTTGGAACCTTTAGATAATTATATTTAACTCATAACTTGACATGAATACAAACACGCATATCCAAAAGATAGGCGCAACTCAAGAACTAATGTAATTACGTCAGCTCTTCACATATAGTCTTCAGTCTCTATAACTGTCATAACTGATTAACATAACTAAAATGAAACTTCATATCTGACTCGACGTGATTGCACATAGCATCTAGAACATGTATAGACAATGGAAATAAACACACATAGCTCTAGATCATCTATACTGATAATAGCATATAGATCACTTCTATATATTATATGTTGTCATCAATGACAAACATATAATCAATTATTTGCACAGAAGCAAATCTCCAACAATCTCCCCCTTTCACATTGATGGAAACATATGATATCATCAACTCAAAGTGCCTTCCTTATTTTTACAATCTTCTCAATATGCTTATCAAAAGTTCCTCTTCACTGCTACTGCTCTTCTAACTGTATACTCCCCTAGAATATATGCTCCCCTTACTAATACTCCCCCTTTGACATCAATGAAAAAGGGTTTAAAACTCCATTAGGCACAAGTACTACTCTAGAAGTAGAGTAGTCAACCATTCATCAATCATCGAGGACTGATGTTCTTGCTGCAAATTCTAATCAAACTCAGGAAAGGGAATTACTCCCAGCTTCTCCATGAGATACTCAAAAGTATCTTTTGATAATGGCTTTGTAAAAATATCTGCTAATTTTTCTTTAGTGCTCACATAATCCAACTTTACTTCTTTGTCTGCAACTTTTTCTCTTAGAAAGTGGTATTTGATCTCAATGTGTTTTGTCTTTGTGTGCATCATAGGGTTCTTTGACATATTGATAGTACTGGTGTCGTCACAGTGAATAACAATAGGATAATCAATCTGAATACCAAAGTCTTTAATCATATGTTTGATCCAAACCATTGTTGAGTAATTCAATGCTACTGCCACATACTCAGCTTCTGCTATTGACTGAGAAATACAATTTTTATTTTTACTTGTCCAAGTGACCAACCTGTCTCCAAGAAATACTGCTCCTCCTGATGTACTCTTTCTGTGATCAACACAACCTTCCCAATCAACATCACTATACACATGAAGTTGTATATTCTCTGAGTTAGGATACCATAAACCATAGTCTATAGTTCCTTTTAGGTATCTCAATATTCTTTTTATTTCCATTAGGTGATTTTTCTTAGGTTCTGTTAGGGATTTTTCTTGTATGAATCACAATGCTTGAAATGTCTATGTGAACCTTGTACCTTTACTCCTGATTCAGAGACAAGAAAATCCTAATTTCTAAGGACTGGATAAGGTCCTTCCTCATTTTTGAGTTCCACAACTACTCAGGCAGGTTTTACCTTTAATGATGGCTGTTAACACAATATTTGTTGATGTGGACACTGATTTGTCATGTATCTCTATTGAACCAACTTTATAAAATACCTTGTAAATGATCAAGCATAATCATATACAGGATTTAACCATACAAATCATAATCTTAAATATGAAAATAACCAGTGAGACAAGGATTTCAATCCTTCTTCCTTTTCTTGATAGGAGGGACAACCTAAATGATTCTCTCTTCAAGGAATCAATAACATGGACTATGTACTGTTGATAGAGGTCCTCAATCAAAGTTTAGCTTATGTGTTCTTGGTAACAGAGTATTTAAAATTGATTTGGTAGTTGAAAACTTAGAACACATGTGACAAAGATAGGTATTCAAATAGATTCCTGAACCAGTGCCTATCCTTTGGGCTG
>MU224339.1:293962-305278 GCA_018584345.1 Thuja plicata
TTGATCGATATTGAAACAAATCTAAGACCTCCTTCTTAGAATTTTCAATCACTCGAGAACACTGCTACAGCTCTGAATATCACCTTTTGCTCTAAAATAATAATTTTGCTCTGAGATCACAAACTCGGTGAATAAGAATGAATGCAGACTCCTCTGTTTATAGCCACAAGGTTCAGAGTACATGGCTCAAAGTTTAGAAATGTCAGTTCTGCAATTAATTTGATATGTCATGAAACGTTTAAAAACCTAGCCGTAGTCGCGCGAGGTGACAGGAAATCAAATTTAAATCATGATTATTTTGGCGCAATCACAAAAACGGTTAAGACAGCTAACATGGAACTCTGTGATTCGCCTTCTGTCATACATCTCAGCTACCTTTTGTACACAGTAATCAAAAATTCTTTTATCTGATTGGCCACCAGCTTGATCTTCTCTATCACGTCCTCCACTTGGCGCCGCTTTTATAGATCCTATTTATCTGGCGACCTCACGACCTCATAAAGTCTCTTTGTCGCGAGTATTTTCTCTTAACCATGGTCTGATCATCAGATTAGGCAACCACGTAATTCCTTTACCTCAGCTAACCCAAATCTCTTCAGCGATCAGGCGACTATGTGAAAATCTTAGTCATGCAGGGTTAACCTTAACTCAGTTTTCATCTCCAGACTACATGACAAACCGTTGCACTTAACATTTCATGGTAATCACCAAGTCGCTGGATGCTTGCTTCTTATTTAAAGACTTCATGACAACCTTTTGGTCGCTGAGTCGGGTGATAGACTTAACTTAATCTTTTACTGAAAAGGTACCCTTTCTCTGTTTACGTCGACTTTGCGACATACCTTAATCGCTTAGTCGGAAGGACTTTTTCCCTGGGGCACTTTTATCACCAGATTACGCGACCACCGTTAGATCTTTTCATTTCTCCATCACACGGCTGTCTTTTAATCGCTTTAGAATTTCTTATGCCCTTAAGTTATCAAGAGACTTCGCGACTGAGGGTAAT
Source organism: Thuja plicata (assembly GCA_018584345.1). Lineage (NCBI taxonomy): Eukaryota > Viridiplantae > Streptophyta > Pinopsida > Cupressales > Cupressaceae > Thuja > Thuja plicata. The sequence continues at coordinate 294,969 of MU224339.1, forward strand.
ATGACTTAAGTCTCCTTATCGCTTGATCCCTTTCTTTCATCTAGCGATCACACGACAACCACTAGATTTCTGACAGATGTCATCTATTACTTCGTCCTTTTTGTGCATTCTGTAAAGCTGACTCACCGCCCTTGATCTGGCGACATCCCGACTGAAGGAAATCACTTAACATGAAACTGTTAGTTGCTGGGTCGTGACTGTTATCCACTAACCGCCAAATATCATGTGACTGAAGAGAAGCCTTAACTATTTGAATGTTCTGATCCAGCGATCACGCGACATGAAGGAGGCGCAAGGTTAGAAGACATTTCTTTGACCTGTTTGACTCTTCTTGCGATCACCCGACTGAGGTGGGTCCCATCTCTTTTAAAGCTCATAAAATGATTATCAAGCGACAACCCGACCAAAGAAAGATCGCTAAGTCTTGATACATAGATGGAATATTCTGTTTCTTATCAAGACTACGCGACACAAAGGAAAAGCAAAGTCGGGAGATGTTTTGGCATATTCATTTCTGGTAATGCGATCAAGCGACCTGACTTAATCTTTTATATAGCACATGCCTTTAGTGACTGAAAAAGGTAACAAGGAAATAGAAAGACATGGCTAAGGGTTTAAAATGCATCGTTTAATACTTGGTTGCTAGGGTTTTAGCAGGGTTTATCAGGATTTTGACAATTTGGGCGAGGAATAAGCATGAGCACCTGAAAATTTTCAGAGGGGAGGGCAAGGAACCAGGCATTTTAGCAAAAACACGAAATACAACCAACAGGTTCAGCTGCAAATCTTTCAACAATGCCAACTACATTGGAAATGTCAGGTCTAGATTGAGTAAGATATATGAGTTTTCCAATCATGGACTTGTATAAGGTCTTTTCTACTGCTATGGAATTATCATCTTTAGAAAGCTTTCTTCTTGTTATGATGGGAGTGCTTAATGGCTTGCAATCTTCCATCTTGAAGGTTTTCAATATCTCCTTCACATACATAGACTGATTTATGAATATGCCTTTGTATGTTTGTTTTACATTCAATCCCAAAAATAATTTAATAGGTCGAATCATGCTCATTTCAAACTCACTTTTTATCTCTTTGGTGAATTCTGCACTTAGTTTTTCATTACCTCCAAAGATAATGTCATCAACAAAAATAGCAACAAGTAGTAATCCTTCATCTGTCTCTCTTATGAATAAATTATAGTCTGTTTCTCCTTTTCTGAATCCTATCTTTGTTAAGTAACCATTAAGTCTCTCATACCAAGCTCTTGCGGCATGTTTAAGTCCATAAAGTTCTTTCTTTATTTTGGATACCATGTCTGATTTGTCTAAAAGTTTGAATCCTTCAGGCTGCTTTATGTTGACTTCTTCCTTCAAGTCTCCATTCAGAAAAGCTGACTTGATATCCATTTGATATACTGTGAAGTTCTTGAATGTTGCATAGGTGAAAAACTACTTGATAGATTCCAGTCTACTCACAGGGGCAAATGTATCAGTGTAGTCTATTCCTTCTCTCTACGCATATCCTTTACATACTAATCTTTCTTTATTCCTTACCACTGTGCCTTCTTCATTCATTTTGTTCCTAAATATCTACTTTGTTCCAATCACATTCTTTTCATGAGGTCTAGGGACCAGTTTCCATGTTTCATTCTTGATTATTTGATCTAATTCTTCTTGCATAGCACTTTTCCAATCTGAATCTTTGCATGCATCTTCAACACTTGAGGGTTCAATTTGAAAAAGTAAGCATACCTCTTCATCAGCGGTTGAACCTTTTTCTCTAGATCTTGTCAAGACTTTAGTGCTCTGCTCTCCAATGATGTCTTCCTTAGAGTGGTATTTGGATGTGTATTTTGAGTTCTTAGGAGTGACACTTTCATCTGTAATCTATGATTCTTCTTCACTTGGTTCAAGATTGTTACATGAAACATCAATGCAGTCAAACCTTTCTTCAATAACTGTGTCTTTATTGATGGGTTTGGGCTCATGTTCAATCATGGGAGAATACTCATAGTATCTTTCTTGAATCATAAACTTCTCATCAATCTTCACATGAGTACTTTCAATGATCTTCTTTAATCTTAGATTAAAACATCTATAGGCTTTGTTATTAGTAGAGTAACCAAGAATAATACCTTCGTCGCTTCTAGCATCAAACTTGCCAATGCTATCATCTCTCTTGATTTAGCACTTGCTTCCAAATATTCTGAAGTATTTTACAGTAGGTACATTTCCAAACCAAAGTTCATGGGGTTTTTTGTCTGCACCTGACCTTAATTATATTCTATTGATAGTATAGACTGTTGTAATGACCACATCTCTGCAATAGGTATGGGAAACCTTTCCTTAAATCATGATAGTGTGCGCTATGTCAAGTATTATTCTGTTCCTTCTTTCTGCAATCCCATTCTACTGACGAGTTCTAGGTGCACTTAGCTGTCTTTTGATTCCATGTTTTTCACAATAATCATAAAACTAGTCAGAGGTGAATTCTCCTCCTCTATCAGATCTCAGCCATTTTAACTTTAATCTAGATTCATTCTCAACCTTAGCTTTGAACACTTTGAACTTCTCAAAAGCTTCAGATTTGTCCTTTAAGAATGAAACCCACATCATCCTTGAGAAATCATCAACAAAGAAAATGAAATACCTTTCTCCATAGTATGATCTTTTTTGAGTAGGTCCACATAGGTCTGTATGTATCAGATCTAATTTTTTTTCAACAGAGTCTTGTTTGCTCTTGAATGAGGTCTTTACTAATGCTAACTCTTGTTCTTTTTCTTCATCTTCTTTGTCCATTTCTGCAAGCATCTTCTCAATGTCTTTAATGGAAACGAAACCAATTTCATCTTCTCCTGAGTCATCATGAGTTACACCATCTTCAACATGATAACATTCCTTAGTGTACTTGGGCTTGTAATCGGATCTAAAATTCTTGACTCTTGTAGGACACTTGGATGCAAAGTGACCTATTTTGTTGCATGAAAAACATTTGAATGGTAACCGTCCTTCATATTTCCCTTTACCTTTCTTTTCTTTCTTAGCAATCATAGCAATGATTTCTTCTAGTTTTATATCCACTTCTTCATTATTACTAGAGCTTCTTATAGGTTTCTTGCTATTAAATGAGGCTTTGAAGGCTGTCTCACTTTTAGGTTTTGTCTTCAATCTTGATGTCTCAAATGCAGATATTTTGTTGATCAAAATTTCCCTCTTGAAGTCTTTTGAATATTGCATAGTCTCATCTAAGATATTGATCTTGCTCTCATAGTTTTTTGTTAATGTGGTCATTAGTTTTTCCATTATATCATCCTCTAAAATTTCTCCACCATTGTTTATGATACCTGAAACTGCTTCATTTATTCTTTGATTGTAAGCTCTGATGTTTTATTTAGGTAGCATCTGTAAGTTGTTGTATCTTTTCTTCCATGTCTTTCTACATGCATTCTTTTCTTGAATGTCTCCTTCAAACATATCTCCTAAGTATTTCCAAATAGTATATGATTTATCTACCTTCTTGATCTCAGAAAATTCACTGTCAGATAGTGCACTGATTAGGGCTTCGTTGGAAATTGCATTTTAAGTGAACACTTCCTTTTGTTTAATTGTAGAGTCTTCTTTTGCAAGGTCTTTCAAGGTGGGAACTTCAATTGCGTGAGTGGAAATCTCATAGATCTCAAATCCAACACACTGAAGATGTGTTATCATTTTGTTCTTCTAGTCAAAATAGTTTTCTCCATCAAACTTAGGACTCTCTTTCCTGAAGTATGCCATCTGATCTACCTTAAGCTACTAGGATTTCTCTCCAAGGCACTTGGCTCTTATACCAATTGTTGGAATAGTCCCAAAGGATAACTGAGTGGGGGGGGGGTGGATCAGTTATCAATAACTTTATTTATTTTCTTTACTTAGATATCAATTAACATAAAATAAATGCACATTCAGATAACACAATAGAGAACACAACAATTTGGTTAAGGGGAAACCAAATAGGTAATAACCCCGGTGGGAATCAGCACACAAAAAGAATTGTACTTGAGTATAATTATCCCTGTTAGAAGATCTTGTAACCCTGTTAGGAGTTGTTCTTTACAATGCAATAAGTACAGAGAATTGGTTAAAGGTTGGACCTTGTTAGGAATCTTTTACAAGTAACCCTGTTAGGGGTGAGGACTCACTGTCTAAAATCTTTCTGCTAAAATGATGAAGGCTGCAACCTTCAGTAGAACAGATATACACTATATCTGATAGATGAACTATTTGAGTAGACCTTTTGTCTTGATCAGTTCCAGTGTATTGTATCCTTCCACTTCTTCTTCACATAGATATTTTCTTAATGAATTAAATGTCTCTACTGTCCCAAAACAATGGACATTCTATTCTATACTTTTTATGTCTTTATTCTTATCATTCACACTTAGCATTCATCAAATAAACTACTATAAGTATCATCCCAAAAGATGTGATCTTCTTCAGCTATAGGAGTCTCTTCAATACTTCTTTAGTCGGCCACATCAACCATGCAACCTGTTTAGAATCATGCAACCCAAACTGAATAGATGCGATGCTTCACAAAGTCAACTCCACCAAATTAACTCCAATTTCACGATTCCAAAAGAACATGTTTCACACCTTTAGATAACTATCTTTAACTCATAACTAAACATGAATACAAACATGCATATCCCAATGATAGGTGTAGCTCAAGAACTAATGTAATTACATTGGCTCTTCATAGATAGTCTTCAATTTCTGTAACTGTCATAACTGATTAACATAACTAAATTGAAACTTCATATCTGACTAGACGTGAATGCACATAGCATCTAGAACATTTATAGACCATGGAAATAAACACGCATAGCTCCAGAACATCTATAATGATAATTGCATATAGATCACTGTTGTATATTATATGTTGTCATCAATGACAAACATACAATCAATTATTTGCACAGAAGAAAATCTCAAACACTCTGCTCAGTAGCTCTTTTTCTATTTACTTTGCCAGCAACTCTGTATAAACATACAAAATCATCAATATATAGGCCTTTGTTTTGCCTCTTAATCCTATTGATTAGGTCTTCCCTAAATGGCACTCATTCATCTGATCATCTCAAATGAGCTGATATAATGTAATGCAACTTGGTTAGGCGGTTAAACTTGCCTCATGACTTTCACTTTTTCTTGGAACTCACAACATTCTTTTTCTGCTTAATCTACATCACTAATCATAAATTTTAATTTTCATGACCGTAGATCTTGTAACAAAATTTGCCTTCCTCCTTATTATCTTATAGATCTCTGTACCTTCCCATTAAATTCATTCTTCTTCTTGAATAGTGTCTTTGTTCATGGTATATTCTATATTTGGTGACTCAGGTGAGTATCTCCACTTGGTGTCTGACTTTTCTCGGTTACCAACCTTGCTTGATAACTGACCTTTCTCGATTGTCAACTTTTCTTGTTGGAAGTATTTTCTTTTCTCGACTGAAAAACACTTCACTTCTCAGTAACTAGGTTGTTCCCTTTACTGACTTGACCTTTATACTTTACCGACTTAACAACATCAAATATTTAGTAAAAATAGTTATACCAATAGTTCATTATCATTTTATGATCTTTATTATCTACCCAATTAAGTTCCTCTCTCATTTATATAGTAACTTACTATAAACTAGAAATCAATTTCTTGACACTAATGACAAACTAACAATTGATCTAACCATTCTACTTGTTTGTATTCTTGTGAACTTTGTCTTCATCATCATTATTATTAGTTGGTTAAAAATAATTCATCTTTATCTATTTGTTGATGTTTTATGTCAAATCTTTAATATTGATTTTTTAGCTTTGGTTCTAGTCATGTTGCATCATATGTCTTTTTCTACTGAAACAATTTGAGACTAGGAACATAACACATAGGATTTCATGTTTCTCTTCCTATTCAGATGTATACAAACTAGTTGATTTAATAACTCCTAAGGTACCATAAAAAAAATTGAAAAGTTAAACAATAAAATGGATATTGGTTTATCAACTTTTACTTAAATTCTTTATGGACAATTTTCAAGTAAAAAATGCTTTACGTACAACCACTTCCACGAATTTATCAATGATCTAATTTTACCTACACCCCTTTTTTCTTACATATAATAATAAATGTACCATTTTACATGCATTTATTACCATATCAATCTAATAATTAATTAAAAATCCTAAGTTTTTTCACTCATTTGGCACATGAGCTTCGTTGAATCTATATCGGACTGGAAATAGTAGAGTTACGTGGTCATCAATTCTAGCAGTTTGAGTTTTGTAGTATACAAACATTAATGAAAGGTTAAATTGTAAGCTTATTTTTTAATAAATTTTTGGATCTCTTCAATGAGCTTTGGTTTTATCATTATGTTGGGCTTACAATACGGTATACTTAGATGAAAATATTAGTTCGTCATAATTGATTTAAGATTGTTTACTTAGCGTTACTTATAAATGGTAGTTAAGCTTGTAGAAGGGATTTGGGTATTAATGTTGAAGGTAAAAAAAATATTTCAAGGGGTTTTTCCACATCTACTCCTCAACCATGAAAGGAAAGACCTTTTTTGCAACCCCTTCCCAATGTTTTTTTTTTCTTTCTGTGGTATTCTACAATTCCAACTAACACTGATTTTTGTGTTAATGAGAGGATATATCATATAGCTCCATCGTCATTACATGGTTTGGGCCTATTTTCAATGGATGACATAAAGGTATGTTACAACAAAGTTTTTGAATTGATGGAGTTTGTCAAACCTTGTTACAATTATAATCATTGGATGCAGATTTTTTGATATAAAAAAGTATGTGTAGGTATGCATTGTCAGTGAATTATATACAATGGAAAGAAAAGGATCAAAGTAAAGGATTTTCTATATACATTGATAGAAGGCCAAAATAAATAGGTAATATTGTGGGTTTTTTAAATAGTACGCAACCTGGGTCAACTAATAAGAGTCCCAATTGCATATTTGAGGCGCGTGAGGGGAATCGTATTTTTGTATGTGCAATAAAATCAATAAGTGTAGGGAAAGATCTGCTAATAGATTACCAGTTGAATTGCATAGATACAAAAAAAAGACACTATCATGGGGGTGGTAAGTACTATATACCATTTAAACTAACCTCCAATTTATGACTCCAATACCGATTTATTAATATTTTTTTTTGTTAAGTCTATTGCTTTCATTTTGCTGAATTTTTTATATTTAATCTTTGTCACAGGATGACATGGATCCACCACGTGAAGATGGAGGTGGGTATTTTACTCCCACCCATTCTTCAAAAAAGGTAAACCTTATTATAATTGTACAAATTAATAATATGAAAGAAAAATGTTACATTATTATGTTATGTTCTTTAGGGTTTTGGAGTTATTCTCATAGTTTTACTGATATTCCTATCACAAATTGATGTTCAGAGAAAGGGAAAAGTACCTACAATAGTGCCAGATATGGATGATACCATCCCCGATATCCCTAACCCCATGTATCTGGTCAAGAAGCAATTACAAAAAGTCAGTTCAGAAATTCTTGGCATTTTGGTCGATCCAGATCCAAGTGAGGAATTGATGGCAAGGAAAGATTTATTGGTGTGATAAGCACATAATTTGGAAGTAAGTAGTAATTAATTTTTAGTTATAACAAAAGTTCAATAAAATTCTATATTATATACTCTTTTATGTCATGTACTAAAATATGCATGTGTTCTTACAGAATTTTTTAACTGCTCAAGCAAATCCTCATGGACATCGCGGTGAGGGCGGTACTAGTACATCTTCCACAGGTAAAATAATCCTTAAGTTAACAGGTTACAAACTTTATTGGTCTTACTAATTATAAATCTACATTTTTCATTGGATTTACTAGTTTTTTTATTCAAACTCACATATATATCTTGACTCCTCACTTCAAACTATACATTTAGGTGATCATGATGTACTCCAGATGCCTCCTCCTATGAGGTCATCATTGCCAACTGCAATGTCAGTAACAAGGAGCATGCAAACATCCACGTTTGCACAGTCTATACCTGGTAGGTCCTTGTTTTGCTATATTCGATTATGTGTTAGTTATGGTTTGATTTGTACTTTAATCTTGGATGCATTTCATTGTGGAATAATTTTGTGCAGAACAAGTTACACTTCCTCAGGTTGCAAAGACCAGTACTGATGATAATTCAGTGACATTTCCTAGATCTACCCATGTTCCTAGTACGATAAAATTTCAGACATCATTGTTGTTGACCGATGAAGATACAATTCCCTTAAAATTACCTAAGCTTCCAGGTACTTTAAAATTATTATTATTTATATTCTAATTTTAATTTAATTATTCATAACTCATTTTGGATTGATGATCCCATGATGTGTTTGCAGGGAATGATGTTTTTTTATGAAAAGCTTTATGAGATGACATTGTCACTATTCGAGCCCATCATACATACAAGGTGGAACATCATATGTTAACTAACCCTATCCCACCGCTTTGATTTCATATAATTGCTAGAATATTTTTCCTTTCATCTATTTATTGTACTATATTCAAGGTACGAAACTTCAGTTAATTTTTTTAGCTAACAACTTTATTTTTTCTTAAAAGGTGGAATTTATAGGATAAAAAATTAAAAGATGAGCTCATAAAATCTTTAGAGGAGCTATTTGGAAGTAAAATTTTTGACCGTGATAATGTTCTTCAGAGAGCTTGCAAACATCTAAAGATTGTGAGGGACGCATACAGAAGGAATCTAGTGAGCAACCCAAAGTACGAGCGTCCTCCTGTGATTCTAGATAAGGTGTGGAAGGAATTAATTTTGGATTCAAAGGAGAAAGCACAAAGCCAAAGAGGAATTTCACTAGTAAACGATAATAGAAGGTATGTGATAGTATTAAGTATAACGTAATTATGCACCAATTAGTGATCTTTATATTTATATAATCTAACATATTTCAAACTTTTCATAGACCGTAGGACACATCAAAGGCTAAAAATGCTAGAATAGAAAAGATTGGCCAACACAAACTTGGCTCTGGTGGTTATCTAAAACTTCAAGCAAGAATTGTAAGTAGCAGTAAATGAAATTTTGAATCAATTTTTTATAAATTGTAAACAATTTTTTTTAATCAAAAAATACCTATAGAATTGACAATATTAAGCCAAAAATGCAGGGCTTGAATTTTAATGTAGCGCCCATGGAAGAAGATGGAAAGATTGTCTTAAAGGAAGGATATAAAGTCATGGCCGAACGCCTATGCCAAAGCCAACAGTCTCCTGCATCAGTTCACACACAGGTAAGTAGGCCAAATGAAAATTATTTCAAATTGAATACTTCAGCGATAATATATTTGATGTTTATTTAACCCCTTTAGCACATGACATTGCAATGCAACCTTCTAATCCTAGCACATAACCTCCACATGATGAAGACCCTGATGTGCATCGCAGTGATGGAGGTATTCATTTTCTATTGAACATCAATTGTGTAATTTTTAATACAAGTTAACATTTAAAATTGAAATTGGTGTAACCTTTCTTGTGTACATTTTAGAGCATGCAGAACGTCATGGTGAACAAGTGGAGGATGATCCGAGTGTTCACCATATTTTAGATGATGTGGCATTGTCAGGTAAAAAAAATCTCTGTTATATTATTTTAATTTTTTTTTGATCGGTTGTTATCTTCTTTTAATTATTGAAGATCTAGTAACACTAATATAAAATGTTGTGCATCTAACCCATTTAGTTGTTATTGTAGCGGACCCCCCTTTGGCGCACCAGTGTCCTCTTACGTCACATAGGAGGAGGCATATATTAGGTTCACAAGAAGAACTGCAGGGGAATAACAAAGATCTTGATGCTCCGCTTAGCACTTTCATACAAAAACCAATAAATAAGAAACCAAAAAAGAAAAGATTGCAATAAACCTTTTTTGATATTATATTTACGTTGTCTTGATGAATGTAATTTTGTGCTACTAAATGTTGATGAATTATTGATGAATGTCCAATTGTTAATTAATTTTAGGTGTTATTAAATGTTATGTGATTATAATGATTGAATGCTATATTTCATAAATGGATGAATGAATGAATGAATGTTAGATGGTAATGGGTAATTTAGAGTGATGTTAGGGGGGGTGGGGCCAAATGAGCTTCCACCTTCACGTGGTTGGCCTTGTTAAGTAGAGAATATTAAACTATTCTTGAAACCAAGTGAAGCTCAAGCTAAAATAATGTAGAGCCCTAGTCTACTATCCCCTTAAGGAACCCAACTCA
>MU224339.1:305328-332966 GCA_018584345.1 Thuja plicata
GTCTACTATCCCCTTAAGGAACCCAACTCAACTCAAGGATTCTACAAGTGTCTTGGAACTCACTCAAGGAACCCAAATCAACTCAAAGATTCTACAAGTGTTCTAGTTCAAAACATGATTTCCTTGCCTATGGTCAACCAAATGCAAAAATATAAAAACCAAAATAATCTTAATTCAATGCAGTAACATGCCCAATCAAATAGATCTTAAAACAGTAGTATTTGGAGACTACCTTTGCTACCTTTGCTTCATAGTCAACAATCATAAGATCAACTACCATTATTATTCTAGTCAAATTATTGCATACTCATGATGAATTTTCCATTGTAATTCTGCTTTACTTGATTCAACGTGTTCTGATATTTGTTGCCAATTCAATCCATGCCAATGAGTTTGGCGTCTTTTCATCAATATAGATTATGCTCCTGAAGTCAATGAACTTCTTCAATTAGACCTTCAGACAAAAACATCTTAGAAGTAATGAGTTTCTCTACCTCCAAAACAAATCCATGTTTGCACTTTATGCAAAACACAGTTCCGTTGTCATCATCAACCTTTAGATCAGTATATCACTGTTAAACACTTATTAATATGTTAATGGCTACTCCTGAAGTGTAATCTTCATGTTACATTATAACCTCAGCTAGCTTGTAATTCCATCTAGCATTCCAAATTTGGCCATCAACTTTATAAAGGCCTTCCTGTTAACTAGCTCTATTATGATTTCTTGTATCTAGATATGATTAATTGATAAGTGTTCAATTCATTTTTTTTAAGTGATAAGTAATCAGCTTAATGTCTTATATGTATTTATATGCACTCTATGTTTTAAATGCTATAATTGAACTTCTTCATATCCCTTGTTATCTGAATCTCTAGGTTATGGTTTGTATATCTCTTTATCAATTCATAAGGCTTAAGATAGATTATATCATGCTAACAATCAGTTTATGTATGTATACATGTACACTTGTTTCCTTACTTGTTGATTGTAAGACTCATCTTCAAAGTACAATATATGAAATATCCTACTCACTAAGCCACCTCTCTAACCCTAGTTATTGAAATTGTGTTGTAGGGTACAATTTAAGGCAAATTCTAGAAGGGGACATTACAAAAGGCTATATGATTTTTTATATTAATGACATGGAATGTATTTAATAGATTTATTTGGGTTTATGTAGGATTCTTTCTAGAAGGCCTTTATATGATTACTAAGAACTTTTAGGATGTAAATGCAAGCTGCAACTGTCAAAAATAGGATCACACTTGAAAGAATTCCATTCTAAAATTTTAATTTATTATGTTACCAATATGATTAATAATACCTTCTCTTAACATATCAAAAAAACATGTAGTAATAATCCTTGCTTAGGACAATCTTGGGACATTCATTGTCAGCATGCAGCTTGTGTTTTGAGTTGTATCCTAGGAAGGACTTGTTGTCTCTTAGTTCTCTCGAGCCTTATTGGAGTATCCATGCTTGTATAAGTAATATGACTACATTGAATGTTATTTATAGCCAAACCATGGTCAATTTGGACTAGTTTGTGAAAGGAAGTCATTAAATGAACCATCATTCATTTCATTTGGGTCTATGTTGATTTGTCGTTGATACAGAGGAAAGGGTGGTGGACTTATTAACACCAAAGGATAGCTATAATCTTAAAATGGTGATTATGGTTTCCAAACCCTTGAATACTTCAAATGAACTGACACTTGTCTAGACCCTTCACAAAGTTTTCAAATGATAGATTTGGTGTACTTAGGCAAGGTTTGTATGGATTCAAAGTCTAATAAGACATATATCATTGTATGGAAAAAAATTTACTAGTGTACACCTTGCCTAGTGTATAATTTAAAATGATAATAATATATTTTGGATATTAATAGTAGTAAAACTAGGGTATTGGTTCTTTTATACTAACAGTCCAAAGACAATTTAAACAGACTATCAACCAAACATTAATAACACACTAACAACACTAATGAAAGTTTAATATCAAAATAAAATAAATGTAATAATATGTTATTCTTATTTTTAATATATTTTTAACATATTTTTCAGAAATGGAAAAAAATTTAATATTTATACTCCAGATGTAACAATGTAATGGATTATTAATATGTTGTGATATTTAATTCCAGCCCTAAAAGGCTGGCTTCTAGGTGCTTGTCTGAATAATCTAGTTGAAGGTAGTGGTCTTTATTTTGGGGGTTTATTATATCTATTGCATTTTCTAGAGTAATCGTAATTTGTTTTGTAGGACTTTTTGGTTGTAAGGCACATATGAAGGAGTCTACATCAATTTTATACTTCTCCAAGGATTCCTGACCAGATAAATACTCTTGTAATAGAAGCTCTAGTGTTATTGGATAACAATCAATAAGAAAACAAATTGATGGGTACGGAAAATAAGCAGAGATAATGAATATGAATTGATTACATGAGCCAAGAGCAATTGGCCACCTGTAAATTTGTTATCCCAACTGAATTCAGATACCATCTGACTCCACCCTTGGTTATCCTCAACAATTTTTAAGTAAGTTTGATCATTTGTTGCTTTGTAAATCCATGCTACTACCCACAATAGTTCATCCTTCTCACCATATAAAACACCCAGTTACATTCAAATTCAACATAGTTTTCTTTTTTAAAATTTGAAATTTAGATCTTTATGTATGCATAGTAATCCATACATTGTAGCCTGAGTAGGAGCAATAGAAAGGGAAAGAAGCAAAATAGGATCCCCTGTATTCGTTGGCAAAGTTGAAGAGCTACAATGGTATAACACAAGCTCTTGTATGAGACCAATCTTTGAAAAGAAGTTGTAAATAGAGTATGTTGAAACAAATCTTGTTTGAAATTTGCACTCACATATTGAGAAAAACTAAGTAATTCTGTTGCATAGGAAGAGTTATAGTTTTTCCAAACAATGGCTACTGATGACAGAGCTGCAGAAACATCTGCATCCACTTCTGATCTAGGATAACATGAGTTGATCTTGTATAATGTGTGTATTATGTCCATGTCCTCTACTCTCTCCCAACATCCATGATCTTTGTTTCCATCACCCACCTACTTGCAAATATATAAAAATATGAAATTAATCAAGTGTTGTTAGTGAGAATTAGGTTAAAGATCTGTGTTTATTGTAGCCCAAGAAAAGAAAATAGTACTGATGAGGGTTATCGACTGGCTTTGAGCGGGTGTTGAGCACAACATATGTAAGCTCTTGAAAATCTTAGTAATATTTGATTATATTGATATTTAATATTTAATTATAGTGATATTTGATATTTGATTGTATGCAATTATATTCTATTTTAAATGAACTGTTTAGATGGTTTATTTGAAATTATATAAATAGATGGATTCTATTAGAAAAATTACTGTAATCTTAGATAAATGATTGAAATGAATCAAAGTTCAAAATATGATGTTTAAGCTTTCCCTACAATTACAACTGATATGAACATGTCCATAATGTTATAGGACTTGTGCGAGTCATTAGAATTGTCCTAGCCATTAAAGGTGAACTTGTACTAATGTTATAAAAGCAGAATAATTAGTATCATTTGTTTAACAGTTGAATCATTTGATATATAAATAGAACTTAAGATTAAGATTTAGAAAAATAAGTTAAATTCAATTCAGTTACACATACCTTTATTATTATTAGTGATATTTACTAGTTACACATACAATTATTAGTGATATTTGCTCATCTCCAATTATATTTTGATTTAAACATATTCTAAGCTTTGAATTGTTCAAATTTTAATCTAAAATCATACTAATAAGTTATTCCAAACTAAAAATATGATGTCCAAACTAAGATAATGTTGTCCAACCGAAACAAAATTGAGTCCATAGAATGGTAGGGATTGTATGAGCCTTCATTATGAAATTTGTTCCCCAGCGAATTGCATCAAGAATGTTGTGCAGTTGTTGTGCCTAAGATAACAAAGGTCTATATTAAACTGATGCCCAAGAAAGCATGGTAACTGCAAAGGACATGGGCCATACAAATTTCACATTATCTCCTGCATCATAGTAACCACCACTCAAATCCACCTATACCATGATTTCACAACATCGTAAGTTGTCATTAAGATGTGCTTAGCTCAATATTTTGCTAGCAACCACTCAATGTGTCACAGTGTAGAAATGAATACAAGCATGAAAAATTATTACATAATACACTTATCACCTCAAACAAAATAAGCTATGGTTGATAACCAAAAAAATTCATCCAAAATTTGTTTAAATAAATAAGTTAGCATGCATTGTTTCTAAATTTGATTGTGTTAGTTTTTCTTTTGAGGCTCAGATCAAATTCTATGATCTATTGTCAATAATCAGAAAGTAAGAGAAGGGAAAGATCATTTTTTATTCTGGGCAATGAATGGTAGAGTTTGATTTAAAATATCCAAGAAAGGTCATTTCTCTTGTCGTACTTTCTGATTCCTAATGATGGATCATAAAATTTGATTCTAAACATTCAGAAAAAAAACTCACACAGTTGAATTAAAAAATAATTCATACCAATATTATAAAATGTAGAAATTATATAAACTATTAAAATAGTTGGCTTCTAGGTTTAAGAATACCAGGTTTCATTTAAGCATATTCCTTCTTGATAGACATTGTGGTGGCACATATTTCTCTATTTAAGGAAGTTGATGAATGCATTAATATAATTGAGCATACAATTTAACTGGAATGGCTGACAAGGATGACATAGATGTGTCAGAGCTTTCCCACCTAGCAATGCCAAATTGGTATGTTAACTTCCTATTCTATCTAAATTCTCCACACCTATTAGTATTTACCGTTTATATGATTTCTAGTTTTAATTACTGATTAAATATTTGTTTGGATCAATTAGAATATAGTATTTTTCATTTCATTAGTTTTAAATCTAATTTACTTAGTATAGTGATGTAGATCTTGAATATGGTTTGCTTTTCAAGGTGGATTATATGAAGAGGAAAGAAAAATAGAGTAATACATTAGATTTATAATTTTTGTTAGTAGTTATTATGAGAGGTATTGTAAACAGATATTAGGTTTCCGATTGTGGTTAGTAGTCATTATAATAGCAGAATTGCTATACTAGTGTCCTAATATATTAATTTTTTTATATTTTATATTATATTATATTTTTTATTTTAATTAACAATCTCTATATAATAACATCTAACTTATTAGATTTCTTATTGTAAACAATAATTACTATAAATTTTAAATCTTTTTTCAAATAAGTCCTAAATCTTATTATAAATTTATTATCATATTAGAATTGTTAGAAAGTACTAATAGGGTGAAATATTTCTTTAAAAAAAAAACAAACTAGAGTCATTTTTTCAACCTTCGTTACGGTGACAGTCGACAAGAGCTCTATACAAATGACGAATGGATCGACAAAATTTCATCGCTGTTGTGAAAACCTTTCACCGATTGGTTCATTGTTTATATAGGATTCTCATTGCAGAGTCGTCACAAAATCCTATACAAATGATGAATTGATCAACAAAATTTTGTTGATGTTTCAACAACATTTCGTCGATCGATTCATTGTTTATATAGGATTCTCGTCGCAGAGTCATCACAAAAGTGACAGACTATGAAAATGGATTGGGGTGAAGGTGCACATAACATACTCTACTATAGTCGCCTTTTTCTGACCTTTAGGTCATCGGTATTATGAAGAATATACCAAACATGGCAAGTTTCAATGAAAAAACTCCAACGACAATAGTGGTCATTTGGTCGACCAACGGGCATCGAAAAAGGAATGAACTCATGTCAAAAATATAGAAAAAATCTACTAGTGTCACATGACATAACATTTTATGCCATAACCAAATGTCATCCTTTCTAGCCAATAAAAAAGTGGTCTCTACATTATCAAGATAGAATAGGTTACCTTTTGTTTGTTCACCAGTACCGATCAACCTTCCTTTTCCATTGTAGATCATTATCTTTTTGTTCTCAAATGCAACTTGGTGTCCTGTGTTATTCAGTTGTGAAACACTTAACAGATTATAGTTAAGTCATTTTACCCAATATGCATTTTCACATCTGATTAGATTATTCAACAGGATGGTTCCTTTACCTTCAACTAGGCAAGGTGAGTCATTACCCATCCTAACTGATCCACCATTGTAATATTCAAAAGTTTCAAACTTTTCCTTATCACCAGTCATGTGATGAGTACAGCCACTATCAATAATCCAAAAATCATTTTTGATAACTTTAGATATGATTATAGTTTCAACATACCTTTCTTCATCGTCTGAATCATCCTTCATAGAAACAAATACTACCTCAATTTCTTCATCAGAATCGGTGTCAGTATTTTCAGCTTTATCTCAACCAGGTAACAAACCTTCTTTCCTTTGTCCTTGTAATCTCGGTTATCTCTTCTATCAGATTGTTGGTTTCTTCTATAATCTCAATCATCACTTCTGTCATACTTTTTTTCTCATTGTTTCTTTTATACTTTCTCTCATTAGGACATCTAGCAACAAAATGACCAATTTCTTTGCAATTAAAACATACCAATGGAAATTTTCCTTTGCATCTTCCTTTACCTCTTTGTAATCTCCTATCCATTAGTGCTTCAATTTCATTAGGTTCTTGTTCATCTCTTTCACTATCACTATCATTTCTCATAGTGTGTTTGTTACTAGATTTGCTTATTTTTAGAGAAGACTTGAATGCAGACTCAATATTTGGTAAGACATTGTTGTCATAGTTATTCATCTCAAATGAAATAAGTCTACCAATAAAACTATCAAGAGTAACATTTTTACCAGCTACTGCTCTCATTTGCTGAATTGCAGATACTCTAATAGCATAAACAAGCAGTAAGGTTCTCATATTTTACTTACCATTGTTTTTTTAGAAAGTGCTCCTCCTACTCCACAGATAACATTGACCACTTCTTTGATTCGGTCACTGTACTGAGTGATGTTCTCTCCTTATTTCATTCTTAGGTCATAAAACTTTCCTCTTAGACTTTTATCTTTATCCCTTAGCACATTTTCATCTCCTCCATGTACTAGCTTGAGTTTGTCCCACATTTTCTTTGCAGAGGTGCAAGATTTCACATCTTCAAATTCAGCATCAGATAGTGAAGAAGCAAGTTCTATCATCTTAGCATTGTGTTCATTCTTTCTCTCAATTGATCAACATTCAGAGGTCATGTTGGTATATTATATTTAGTATCTAAGTGATGTGTAACATCATTACCACTACCTGACAGATGGAGTCTTATCCTACTTTTCCATGATGCAAAGTTGTCTGTGTTCAATCTAGGTGCATCTCTTTTACTCATCTTGTGATCTTTATGATGACATTATTTTCCATTAGTATGCAAAGAACACTTTTAGTAAGCATACACTGAAAGATAGGACATAGAGCAAATTGAAAATGCAGATATAAGAGATCATAGAAAAGTTGTTAAGTACAAAGAAAACTGAAGACACAATTTTGCGCGTAAACAGAAAATGTAAAGTGGAAAAAATAAAGAGGAACCCAAGAGTGCAACCTGACAAGCAGGTCAATAGTGTGAACCGAGAGAATAGTCAAATAGGAACCTGAGAGACAATTCAAGAAATAATATTGATAAATAGTCTAACTGACTATAGAGCATAACCGATGGACAGAAACTGAAAGTCAGTTATAGCCTGCACAAAGTGGATCTGGCTTCCACGTCAGATAAAATAGTCTTATTCCATTTATAGAGTTTTGATTTGTTTTTAAATCCATTTCTTTAGGGATAAGAAACATGAATGTAAGTGCTTTAATCAGTCTAACTAATTTAAAACACATAGACTAGGATATCAAGGTAAAGTTGTAAACCTGTGATCTTAGAGTTAATATTGTTTTACGTGAAACTTGATTAGGTCAATCTATCTTATAAATAGATGTTGTAATCATTCATTATTAAGCATGTGAGAATGGATGAGAGGATAAATGAAGCATATGAGAACATCTATGGATTAGATTGAAATTTTCATGAACCAGAACAACAAAAGGTGAATTTGGTTATCAAGAACCAAGAACAAAGGCTACCAATCATCAGAGGTATTATTCAATCACATTAGGTGATATACTTATACATGTAATCTTAAATGTATCTGTAATCAACAATAGGAGATTGCATACACCAGTTCAAATTGTAATTTTCTTACATTCTAACAAGTGAAGAAAAGTGTAAAAATCCTTTCAAGGAAGGTGAATATAACCATCCAACTATAAATCTCTTAACTAAGTGCACACTCAATAGTGTTGCTAAAGCTCTAAATAGAGTAGACTTTAATTGGTCTCCACAGATACTCTTAACCGGGTAGATAATAAGAAGTAATCAAATTGTAAGCCTTAACCAGCCCCTTCCAATCTAAAGATAGTGAAGAATTTGTGGGTGCCATCCCCACCACATT
Organism: Thuja plicata; assembly: GCA_018584345.1. Classification (NCBI taxonomy): domain Eukaryota; kingdom Viridiplantae; phylum Streptophyta; class Pinopsida; order Cupressales; family Cupressaceae; genus Thuja; species Thuja plicata. The sequence continues at coordinate 313,783 of MU224339.1, forward strand.
TTTTACTTCCTAAAAGGAATTTTCTGTGATATCATATCTCGTGTTATGTGTCAATTACTTTCATGAATATTTATATGAATGTTCACATGTTTGATTAAGTTTATGAATTGATAAATCTTATATCAAGATAGTATAAGTGGTGTAGGAGCACCCTAGTAGTTAGGGTTCCATGTAGGTCCTAGTGGCCTCTAGATCTTGTTAGAATAAAAGGTGTCATATTGGGCACATCTTTGTAAGACCTAGTTCCAAGATTGGCAATTATAAGCCCTTGGTCAACTATTGGTCAACTAGTGTCCCAAACCTAAGATATAGGTTAAATTATTATTATTTTCTTGTTTTTACATATTTTCATCCTTCAGGGATCATAACATCTAGTTTGGGCCAATTTTGGTCACTTAGAATGCAAAGTTGCTCAAAAGTTGTCAAGCAACTTTTGGCAATTTTTGATAAAAATTTGTAAATCAACTCTCAAATAGCTTGTTAGTTCAAACATGAGATGTAAATATTGGGAATACCTACAAAATCCCTTATAGTTGGGTGGTAGGCTAATCTGATGTAATTTTTGGCATTCAATCAATAAAAACAACCATTTTCCTACATTCTCAAGGAACAGTCAGTTTGTACAGACATGTACGGAAGAATTTGAGGGAAAGGCTGACTGATTAATATATCCCTACGTATTAGCTTTCTCTTTCACTTGGTCTCATGGTCTAATACTCTCTCCATCAAGAGCTATCTTATTTTTACTCCTCTTGCCCTAGTTTGTAGGCCCTATATCAGGGTTTCACTTTGTAATTGTGTTTTCTCTTCGATTACACAATGGAAATCTAATGCCCCTTGGTGGACTTCAAGAATTGTCAATGTACTTTAAGAATATGCAGGTTGTTTTTGGAAAAATGCAGGGAGATGGATTTTCCATGATTCCCTAGGTGTACATGTCCATGTGTGCAACTACTAGCGAATTAGGACAGTCCTCATAGCTTTTTTTTAGGGATTCACCAAGACCTATAAATCAGTGTGGAAGACATTTATACATTCCCTCACATGTTCCAATTTTTGGTTTGAACATTTGTTGCATCCAAATAGCACTTGTAGTGCAGATGCTGACCTAATTAGGCCTAATTATCTTAGCAAATTTGAGTGTTTTCCTATCTTCCTTTTACTTCCATGTTTTGGTGCTTAAGTTTAATCCATTTGGGCATAAAGGGTATCTGAATCCCTATTCTATTTAGGGGGTTATGTGGGATAATCTAAAACTAAGTCCATTTTCCTAACTGAAAAGGCTATAAGCAAGAAGTTGGGATTGCAAAGAAACTATGTTCTAAAGGTTGCATGTGTTGAATAGGATCATGGAATCCTTGTCTTAGGGACCTAAATAGGCCACATCCATGAGTGTAGGTTACCCCTGGACCTTGGAGTCATTTTATGGGGTATTGTTGATAATTTGGGATAAATGCTTAAGAGCCAATCACTTGCAATTGGTGTTCTAGACTTGGTGGAACCTAGTGAGTAGGTTTCCCTATGGGTAGTAGGTTGGGATAACCTAGATCCAAGTCCTTTATGCACTTGTGATAAGTATAGAGCACTTTTGCCTCTTGGAGTTGGGGTATTGAAGGATACATTATCCTTTTGAGTCCTTATGAGGCTTCTAGCTATCCACTCTACATCAAGTGGTATTAGAGCTATGTCTGATTCTAAGAACGAAGAGATCCCTTCAAGGGTTACAAACATAGAAATAGCAAAGATGGTGAGAGAATAGAGGGCAGCGAATGTAGCCTTGACTAGGAGGCTTCAAGAATTGGAGAACAAGGTAGAGAGGGGAAAATAAGATACTTCTGGTGGTGAAGAAGGAAGTGAACAGGAAGATGACACCCCTGATTAGGATGTGAACATTCCTACAGACCATAGACCCCTCCTAGATGCCTTAAAATTTATGGGGAGAAGAACCATGGAGTAGAATTTGGATTTACCAACTTTCAATGGAAAGATGAATGCAAATTTGGCCTTGGACTGGATTGAGGCCTTGACAAGCTTCTTTGAATGTGAGGACATCCCTAAGAAATAGAGCGTAAAGATGGAAAGATCCAATTTGAAGGGAGCATCCTTAACTTGGTGGAACTTCATCCAAACAGAGAGGGTGAAGAATGGGAGAAGTAGGATTACTTCATGGAACAAGATGATAGCATTGGTCAAAGAGACATATGTACTTGAAGATTATGGGGTGCAATTCCATAGAAGGAAGCAAAACTTAAAGAAAAAAGACATGGATGTAGGCTCATACACCGAGGAGTTCTTGAAACTATGCATGAAGACAAATGCAAGAGAGGATGAGGAAGAAAAGTTAGCAAAATACATGAAAGGTCGTAAGGTATCCATTCAACAAGAAATTAGCCTACACTACCCTACATTAGTGAACAAATGTTATCAAATGTCACTCAAGGTAGAGGAGAAGTGGAAAACAAAACAAGATTTTGGCAAGGGAAAGAGCAATGATGGTGGAAAGAAATTTATAGGAAGAGGTACCTCTTGGAATAGAGGAAAATACAGTGGCAGCAGCAACAAGACCCTTGATCAAAGCCAAGGAGACATGGAACAAGGTGATTCAAATTTAAGAGGAAACTACAGAGGTAGAAGACCCTTCAATATAGGGATAAAAAATATAGGAAGAGTTAATGGACCTCTAAGGTGTTACTACTGCAATCAACTAGGACACCATGTAGGGAGATGCTCTGAGAAAAGGAACAACAACAATCAAGGGGACAGAAGGACACAACTCATCAAAGAAGACAATGCCAACCCAAGGGACCTAGAACTAGAGGAAGGATCATGTTTGATGATGAGGCAAGTCTTCCTTCAAGTACCACAAAACCAAGAACCTCCTCAAAGGAAGAACCTCTTCAGGACAAAGATCAAATGCAATGGAAAGGTATGTAATCTACTGATAGATTCTGATTCAACTAAAAATTTAGTATCTCTTGAAATGGTTCAGAAATTAAATCTTCCTAAGAAGCCACACCCCTTTGCTTACCATGTATCTTGGCTAACAAAAGGTCAAGAAACTTTAGTAACTGAACAAGCATGGGTAGAATTTTCTATTGCAAACTTCAAAGATAAAGTACTTTGTGATGTTGTGGAAATGGATTCTTCCCACATCCTTCTAGGAAGGCCTTGGAAACATGATGTGGATGCCACACGTCATTGTAGGAAGAATACCTACTCCATCACCAAAAATGGGGAAACTTTCACTATGAAGCCCTTGCCTGATCCTAAAATAGAGAAAGAACCTACTATCATCACCTTGGGTGAAAAGGAAATGTTGCAAGTGTTAAAAGAACATGAGACTGAAGTATTTTTCCTAATCTCTAAGCTCGAGGATAGCATAAGGTCTGATGATAGGGAACCAATACCAAATGAAGTCAAAGAACTATTAAACAAATACAGTGATGTCACTTCTAGTGACCTGTCCACAACTCTCCCTTGCTCAAGAGATATCAGTCATCAAATAGACCTTATACCTGGTTTTTCCCTACCTAATAAGGCCCCATATAAGAAGACACATGCTCAGTATGCAAAGACTACCAAAAAATTGAATGAATTGTTAGAGAAAGGCTTAATTTAGAAAATTATTAGCCCATGTGCAGTCCCATCTATTCTTGCCTCTAAAAGGGATGGTAAATGGAGACTATGTACATATATAAGAGCCATCAACAAGATCACTATAAGATACAACTTCCCTATCCCAAGATTGAAGGATTTGCTTGATTAGTTGGGAAATGCATGTTACTTTACAAAAATTGATTTAAAGTGAGGATACAACCAAATAAGGATAAAGCCAGGAGATGAATAGAAAAAAACTTTTAAAACAACTGAAGGCCTTTTTGAGTGGTTGGTGATGCCATTAAGTTGAGCAATGCCCCAAGCACATTCGTGAGACTCGTGAATGAAATACTTATTGAATTTATTGGCAAATTTGTAGTCATATATCTTTATGAAATTTTAATATTTTGTCATAGTAGGGAAGAACATATTGATCACATTGAATAGGTTTTGAGGAGACTTCATCAAAACAAGTTAGTGATTAACTTGGAAAAGTGCATGTTCATGAAGAAGGAACTTGTGTTCCTAGGGTTTGTCATCTCACAAGGCACCCTAAAAATGGACCCTAAGAAGGTTCAAGAAATTTTCAACTGGCCTCCACCAAAGAACCAAGGTGATGTTAGAATTTTTCATGGTCTTGCCACTTTTTATAGGAAATTCATAAAAAAATTCAGTCATGTTTGTGCACCTATGTTGGACACTATTAAAGGTGGTAAGAAGATTAAGTTTGTATGGACTAAAGAGGCTAATGATGCTTTCCAATACCTCAATAATAGGGTATCTCAATATCCAATCTTAACTCTTCCTGATTTCAACAAAGTGTTTTTTGTGGAGACAGATGCAAGCAATTTGGCAATAGGTGTTGTCCTAAGACAAGAATGTAAGGATGTGGTATTCTTTTCTGAAAAATTAAATGATGCAAAGAAGAAATACTCTACTTATGCTTTAGTGTTATATGCCATGGTTCAAGCACTTAAAAAATGGAGACATTATTTTCTCCCAAAAGATTTTATAGTTTTTACTGATAACTATGCATTGAGTTTCTTCAATACTCAAGACAAAATAGGGGCTAGACATGTAAAATGGATGGAACAATTGGATGCTTACACATTTAACATAAAACACAAAAAGGGACTATCCAACAAGGTGGATGATGCACTAAGAAGAAGGGTTGGATTAATTGAATAAGTTCAACTTCAGAGTGTGGGCATTGACTCACTCCAACACTTATATGCAAGAGATCCAGATTTTGGAGAAGCCTTTGAAGTGTGAAAAAATATGACAGGCAGGTATCATACTGATTTGTCTGAATTTTTTATATAGAATAATATTTTGTTTAAGGGGGCTCAGTTATGCATCCCTAAGTGTTCCATGATTACAAACATAAACAAAGAAAAGCATTATGGTGGCATGGGAGGTCACTTTGGAATATACAAGACCACAAACTTGGTAAAGAGAAGTTATTTTTGGCCAAAATTGGCTAAGGATGTTAGGAAATTTGTTGATTCATGTTCCATTTGTTAGCAAGCTAAAGGAGTATCCACAAATCAAGGTTTGTATCAGCCTTTGCCTATACCCACTAGATCATGGGAGTCCATCTCCATGGATTTTGTAATGGGTTTACCAAGTACAAGATAGGGTTATGATAGCATTTTTTTCATAGTGGATAGATTTAGTAAAATGTTGCATTTTGTTCTTTGTAAGAGAACAAATGATGCTTCACACATAACACACTTATTCTTCAAAGAAGTGGTTAGAATCCATGGCCTACCCCAAAGAATAGTTTCTGACAAAGATGTAAAGTTTCAAGGTCACTTTTGGGGGACACCTTTCAAGAAACTAGGCACCAATCTGACCTACAGTTCAGCATACCACCCACAAACAGATTGGCAAATAGATGTGGTAAATAGGTCTCTTGGAAATCTCTTAAGATGCCTTACAAAATAGTACACCCAAAGTTGGGATATGATACTTCCCCAAGAAGAATTTGCCTTTAATGACTCCTTGAATAGGTCCATAGGAAAGACACCTTTCCAAAATATTTATGGCTTACTTCCTAAGGGTCCTCTAGACTTGGTAGAGTTACCTTCAGATTTCAAAGTGAGTGCATAAGGGGAAGATCTAGAAAACCTCATCACCAAAGTATAGTCAGAAATGAAAGATACCTTGTAGTAGTTGGTGCAGGGCACCTCCCTATATGATTTTTTTCATGTTTTTGGTTTTGATTAGGTTGTGTTGTGTATTTGGGAATAAGTTCCAATGGGTTACATGCAATGATAGTTTAACTTCATGTTTGTAAGAGCTTTAGTGCTCATTAGGTGTTTTGGGTCATTTTGGCTTCAAATAGTGAAAAGTTTCCTTTTGAGTGCAATGTGGGTTTGAAGTGTGTTTTAGGACCCTAAATATCCTATTTGGGGTCTTAGAATTCAACATCAATCATCGAGTTGACAAACAAGGTCAAAATGCTCAAAATACAAAATATTGCTAGCAACTTTGAAAAGTTGCTCAAGCAACTTTTGCAAGAATTGGAAAAATGTAGTTAGAACTTATGTAACTACCCCATGCTAAGTATATGAGAATGGATTTGATTCTTTGAGGAGGTTAATGAGATTCTAGTTTGAAACTCTTAATTCTGACACCCATGTACGAATGACTGTATTCATATTTGTGTAATTTGCATAGTATCTTTGCTACTATATGACTATGTACGGATTGGCATAGGTGATCAGGCTCCATGAAAGTGTAGTGTTTTCTTTCAGCTTCCATATGCAATAGATATTTTTTCTTGAAGTTAAGTAGGTGTTAAGTTACTAGTTTTTGAAGGTCACTATTTTGACAGAGACAAAACAATGCTACCTAGCTAGAAATGGCTCTAACTTAAAATCCCTCTGGTGGAATTGACTGAAACCATGGGGGAAGTAGGGTTAGGGTCTATAGATAGGGTTTTGGTTTTCTTTTTAGTTGTTTCAATGGATTTTATAGGCCAGAAGTGAAGCCCTATGGCTGAATGGTGAAACCAGGTGAGTCAGGACAGGGAGAAGGAAGGATTTGATCGAGCACCCATGACCTTTTGGGAAAGACTTAGTGGAATTTGTAGATGTACTAGATAGTCTCCTAAAAGGATTCAAATTTGGGAGGAGGTGAATCAAATATTAGAGACAAGTTTCACAATTATTCATGCTGACTGATCTAGGGGCCTAATTAATAGGCTATAATCTAGGGCCTGCAAGAAACTAGGGTTTTGGGTGCTTTTAGAGGTCAGGGTTTTGGATTCTGATAGTGTTGGGTGATTTCTTGAATATTTCCAAGTTCTTTTGTGGAGTAATTTGGAGATTTAAGGATCATTTAACCAAAATCGGTGAAAATAGACCTACTAGGAGTTGAGCAATTAGGCCTCCTAGTGAAATAATGACCAATTGGATTGGTAAAGAGACTTGGAGTATTGGAATGGATATAGAATGAACAATAATGGGTCTAGAAGTGCGTTATGAGTCTTGGTGAATGTGTGAGAAGATCCTAGGCAGAGGATTGACAATCTAGGTGGAGTTTTAGTGGAGGAAACTAGGCTTTTGGTTAACTAGTGGGACTAGTTGAGCTTAGAAATCTTAGAGTCTTCTAGAAACCAACTATACCTTGGAGGAGAAGTTGGTAGAGAGGGTCTTGGAGATACTATAAGTAGGAAGATCCAACAAAGAACAACCATTGGATGGTTGGATTGGTCAAAAAAGCATCTAGGAGTGAGGAAAAGCTCTAGATTGTCAAACCCTCTACATCAAAGTGGTATCAGAGCTAGAATAGCTTGAATATTGTGTATGTCTGAAGGGGAGGAGATTCAAGAGGTTTAAAGCATGCCTCCTAAGGAAATGAGTAGGGATTCCATAGTGGAATTGGTTCAGGGCCTCTTTGAGAAGGCTAGTGTGTCCGAGACAAAGGGCAAAAAGAAGATCACAGAATGGGGAGATGAGAGTGATGGGGATGAAAGTCAGACAGAAGAGTCATCAAATAAAGGGAGAACCTGAGATGGAAAAAGAACAAAGGGTATTCTTAGATGCCTTAAATTCTTTAAACAAGGATAGCATGGAACACATACCATATTACTGTGGCAGCCTGAATGGAGAAGATTTGTTGGATTGGCTTGAAGCCATTGACAAACAATTCAATTACAAATAAATCTTAGAGGAGAAGAGAGTTACCTATGCTAAGGCTAGACTCAAAGGATCTGTATTGGTGTGGTGGAACATGATGTAGGATGAGAGGATAAGTAGTGGAAAGAAAAATATTATTTCTTGGGAGAGGATGAAAATCAGATTGAGGGCACAATTCTTTCCTACTGATAATGAAATCCAAATGTACCAAAAGTTGTAGAACTTAAGACAAAAGGAGATGAAAGTGAGTTCTTACACCGAGGAGTTTCACAAGTTGAGCCTAAGGGCTAGAAGACAAGAAGAAGAAATGGAGAAAGTGGCAAGGTACCTCAATGGGCTAAGGCAAGGATACAAGATGAGATCAGCATGATGGCTCTTGACAGTATGCACAAATGTTTCTAATTGGCCTTAAGAGAAGAGGATAAGGCTAGAAGGAGGAATGACTTCCATCAAAGGGGAAGAGGTGGAAGCAATAATAGAGGGTTCCAAAGAGGAAGAAGTAACTTTGGTAGGGGACAGAGCCCTAATAGACAAGAAGACAATCAGTCCATGGATAATGGTGGGGGAAACCAGTATAAAGGATCTTTCCAAAGGGGAGGATACAAAGGTAGAGGACCACCAAGAGGTAGGTTCCAGCCCCAAGGGAGATCTAATTCAGTCTTCACTAGTAGCTGCTATAACTACAACCAAGTGGGTCACACAATGGGGAGGTGTCCTAAAAATACTTCCTCATCTTCAATGGGGGATAGGAGGAACCAATTGGTACAAGAGGATGACACTCAAAGTGGTACTTCTCCCATCTCCAAGGCAGGGCCAGTATTGGATGGAGAGAACTTGATGCTAAGGAGAACCTTGTTGAAAGTGCCTAGCACTATAGAGCCACCATAGAGAAAAAAAACTTGTTTAAAACAACTTGTAGGTCTCATGGGAAGATTTACAAAGTGATAGTGGACTCTAGATCCATTGAGAATATAGTATCCACAGAGATGGTGGATAAATTGAAACTAAGGAGGATACCTCATACCACACCCTATAAGGTTTCATGGTCAAATAAGGGTCAACAAATAGTGGTAGATGAGAAAACTATGGTTGAGTTTGAGATTGGAGAGTATAAGGACAAGGTCCTATGTGACATATTGCCTATGGATGCATGCCATCTACTCCTAGGATGTCCATGGTAGTATGATGTCAAAGAAATACATGATGGAGAGAAGAATAATTATGTCATCACCAAGCTAGGAAAGAAGTTCCAAATGGATCCATTGCAAGAATCCAATGAAGAGAAGAAAGTGGGGAAAAGTGTGATGTTATTGTGTGGGAAAGATTTTCTAAAGGCCATGAAGAAGGAGAAAGGAGAATGTTGTGAAGTAGTGATAAAACCAAAGGAGGAAACTAAGGAGAAAATTAGTTTGCCAGCAAAGATACAAGCATTGCTGGAGAAGTACCATGACATATTAGATAATGGTTTTCCAAGTGAATTACCACATATGAGGGAAGTGAGTCATTATATTGACCTCATTCCTACAGAAAATTTGCCTAACAAAGCAGCATATAAGATGACACCAAGTCAAGATGTAGAGATAGTAAAATAGATTCAAGATTTGTTGGATAAGGGGTTAATAAAGAAGAGTTTGAGCCCATGTGTTGTGCCAAAAGTAATTTCACCTAAGAAGGATGGAAAATGGAGGATGTGTATGGACTCCAGGTCTATAAATTAGATCACAATCAGATATAGATTCCCAATGCCCCAGATAGAAGATTTGATGGACAATTTAGGAGGTTCTGGTTACTTTTCTAAGGTGGACTTGAAGTCAGGGTATCATCAAATAAGGGTGAGGCTAGTTGATGAGTGGAAGATAGATTTTAAGACCAATGAGGGTCTGTATGAGTGGCTAGTAATGCCCTTTGGCCTAAGTAATGCACCTAGCACATTCATGAGGCTCATGAATGAAGTGCTATTAGAGTTTATTAGTAAGTTTGTAATAGTTTGCCTTGATGATATTTTGATCTTTAGTAGGTCCAAGGAGGAGCACATGAAGCATTTGGAGATGGTATTAAGGAAGCTACATTAAAAGAAGTTGATGATAAATCAAGAAAAGTGTGAGTTTCTCAAAACTAGAATAGTTTACCTTGGTTTTGTGGTTGCTAATGGATGTATGAAGATGGACCCTGATAAAGTTAAGTCCATTTTGGAATGGCCTATACCTAGGTCAATAGGGGATTTTAGGAGTTTCCATGGGTTGGCCTCCTACTATAGGAAGTTTGTGAGAAATTTTAGTCATGTGTGTACCCCTATACTTAACACCGTAAAAGGTGGAATCAAATGTAGGTTTGAATGGACTGTGGAAGAAAACCAAGGGTTTGAAATGTTAAAGAAGAGGATTACATAACTACCTACTCTTAGGTTCCCTAATTTTAATCAACTCTTTGTGCTAGAGTGTGATGCTAGCAAGCTGGCTATTGGAGCAATGTTAAGCCAAGGACATCCTGTGGCTTTCTTATCTGAAAAGTTGAATGAGGCTAAACAAAATTACTCCACCTATGATTTGGAGTTATATGCTATGGTTCAAGCCCTTAAGAAGTGGAGACACTACCTATTACCTAGGGAGTTTATGGTCTACACTGATAACCATGCTTTAAGTTTCCTGAATGGAAAAGAAAAGTTGAACCAAAGGCACATGAAGTGGGTAGAATCATTGCAGGCTTATACATTTGTTATAAATCACAAGAAGGGTGTTAGAAACAAGGTTGCAGATGCTCTTAGTGTAACCACCTGAATTTGGTTTGTTCCAACTATGGACCCTATTTGCCCTAAATGTGAGCATACCCTTGATTATGTCCAAACGACCCTGTTACTACTTGGCATAATTCTTTGAATCAATTTAATGTCCTAGGTGATTTTTATCACTGAATTATATTAACTATTATAGCCATAGGATTTAAATCAATTCAAACCAATTAAATCAAATCAAATTCAAACATGGCTATAGTATTTAATTATAAAGGAATTAAACAAATCCCTAAATCAATTACCCACTTACAAAATAACCCATTCCCCTAGCCTATTTAATTTAATTAAAAATGGCTATAGTCCCCTAATTATTAAAAAGCAATTAAATTGTTTAAATAATTGATTCCTATATTTTTGAATGAATTAAATAAGTTTAATTCATTTAATTAATATTCCCCTAAACCCCAACCTAACCTATCTCAACCACTTCTACCATGGGTTATAACCCTTCTCAACCCATTCACGCTTGCTAATCTAATCCTAATCCTAATTCTAACCCTAACTCACCTCCTAATGTTGTCACATTCCAGTAAGGAATGATTAACAACTCCACCCACTTGAGAAAGTCATGGAATCTCAAGATTCCTTTCTCAAGTCCACCTTCTCAAGCCACCCTCTTACACCCTTCCCTTGCTTCTTTAAGGATTTTATTAATACCTTATTAATGAAGATGCCTTAAGCCTATGTCTCATACATGCCTTATTAATGCCCAAGGCATTAATGGTTCTTACACCACCATTAATGAGTCCCTCAACTCATTAATCCACCTTGTCTCCTCTCTCTCTCTCTCTCTCTCTCTCTCTCTCTCTCTCTCTCTCATTCTTCTATAAATAGAAGCCATTTTTGAGAGCAAATGAGCCTTCATCTATTATTGTAAATGCATTGTTATGCTGTTAGATTAATCTTAGAACTAATATTTCACTTCATAACTCATGCTTTTACATTGTTATTATCTTCATTCTTAGAGCTAGAATGCAAGTTTTCTCATCATTTAGCTTGTTTTAAACTAAAATCCTTCATGCTAGGTTGTATATGTCACTGATTGTAGCATAATCTGAGGGCTATTATGTTACTAATCACACTCTTCTTAGTTAGAAGGAAATAGGTCTATTAGTTGGTTTTACATGCTTATCTAACCTTTTTGAGCTAATGTAACGATTTATTATTGTGTTGTGTCTTTCTTATCAGGTATAAAATATACACACACATTTTCTGGCACCCACTATGGAGCAAGATTTTTGACTTGGCCTCATTTTAAACCAATTTTTCACTAATTTGCATGCGTAAAAATCTTTTACAAGATCATTTTTAACCTTTCAGGATCGCATCTGGGATACGCGCTCGCACCGCGGAAAACTAGGCTCACATCCGGGATTCCCCTGGTCATTTTTTAGTTTTGGCTAGCATCTGGTAAGCATGGGATCACATCTGCTAAGGAAGATCACATACAGTATGTTGTGTCACATTTAGTAGAATTTTAAGCTTGCATCTGGTTAGAAAGTTTGTGCATTTCGTTTGCCTAACTCTAACATTTTCAACAAGTTATGTTTTTGGTGTTTTGCAGCTTAACAAGTGTTTGCAGGTTGTTTTTGGAGGTTTTCATGGGAGTTGAACTAAATAGATACTAACTTGGTTTTACAGGCTGCCAACCCCCCATCTTGACTTCTATTTAATTTCTTTCCAAACTCAGATACATATTTCATTCTATTACTAAACTAACTAGAGGATTGTGCTCTTTCCCTTTTAAGGAAAATCAAAAACTCATACATCAGTTTATGGATTGAACAGAATTTGGGGTTAATTGAACAAGCAAACACATCATCTAATTCAATTTGGAACAGTAAATGAACAACACAAATCATTAAATATGTGGGATCAAAGAATAAGATCAATCGTATAATTTCTTTTTGGATTAGTAATTGAACAAGCAACTCACTAAAATTTTGTGGTTAATTGGACAAGGCAAAATTTCCTTTTCAAGCATCTTGTTTTTTTTAAATAGGAACAAACTAAATCAAGCTCAACATAGCTTGAAGGAATGTACTTTGCTTTACATGTTTTGGAGAAAATGGCTTAGATTAGGAGAGTATGCTCTTCTTCTTCAGAAGAATAAAAAATCCAAACATCCAAAGCTTGCCAATCCTGGTTACATACATTTAAACAGTAGAGGGCCTGCCGGTTAATTAAAAAATATCCTAGGAATGACCCAAGTGAGGACAGGTTTTACGCTGACCCTTCCAACTCACTATAAATAGTTGCTTCCTCGTAGGCTAAAGCCTCAGAAGATGGAACTGGTTTTGTTCTTAGAATTTTGACATCATTCCTTGAACATATCTGGGTATATGTAGAGTGGAGATGCTTTAATCTTGCTTGTGAGACTACATATATTTAGGTACTCATAGGGCTATACACCTGAATTTTTCCTTGTGTAATTCTATGAGGGACATTTTCAAACGGATTGCCCAATAATCTACAACTTCAATTGAAAGAATTTCTGATTCATCCCCGAAAGGGTGATAATCTTTGTGCAAGGAAAAAGGTAATTTCCCCAAGACACTCATCATATCATGCCCTCACTTGGATTTGGAGGTGGCTAATACAGCATCATGACTAGAGTCATTACGTGCTTGGTGATGGCTGTATTCTGATTAGCATTTGAGTGTGTACCTAAGTCAACGAGCAAATATTTTCATCCTCCACCTAGAGAATAGGAAAAGATGAGTGTTTGTTTCACCCTCCTAACAATGAAAAAGTGTTTGACATGTTCAAAAGATCATTAAAAATATAATCTCCTTAAAACAATCAACAAATTTCAAACCCTGGAGTACAAGTGTTTTTCACACCTCTTAACGCAATCTGGAAACAAGCAACTTCATGCACTTTGAAAATGAACTTTTCAGAACTGACCAAAACTAACAAAGACATCATAAGATTGTATCCTATATTTCTGAAGTCACATGGAGTATTTAGGATAGCATTTGGTATTCTAGATTTCATTTAGTCAGCACACAGTCGCATCCAGATTCTAGGATTGTATCTAGTACCATCAGAGGCTCGCATCTAGGATCTCACATTCAGGACAGTGGGTACTTGTAGGAGTTTTTCTTAGAAGATCTCAGTTGATTAGGATACCATTTTTTCTCTTTAGTTGGTTCCTGTTGTCTCTTCTAGTCTCCCTTTTTTATTTTCAAAATACTTTCAAAACATCCACCTTGCATGCCTAGTCAGTCTTTCACGATCAGTTCAATACATGTGGTCTACCCGCTTTCTACCAACAACTTGGTTCCCAGCTCACTATTAGGGCATTCTAACCCTCTAACACTAGAATCATTTACATCCACCAACAAATAGTTATTTTTACCTAGACACGCCCACTTGAATGATCTGAAACTCTCACTTGCACTATTGGTAAATATTAACAAAGTTGAGAAACAACTTCATGGTTAACACGAGACGCAACAAGTACACAACTAAAGGATTGAAAGTGCCTCCTAAAACACCACACTTTCAAGGAGAAACATATCGTAGTTCCCTTCTTAATCTAGATACCCCTCAAATGGATAGCGATACTCGCAGATGGAGTGAGGATTTTGAGGATTATAATGATGGCAAAAAGCCCGAAGACACAGATGAGGAGGAAGGACCCAAATTTGAACATGGTCCATTCAGATTAGATAGTGAAGGGGAGATCCCCGAAGACAAATATGAAAAACTCAAATAGAGTAAAAGGTTCCACAAGATAATGGAATGGATAATTGATGATGATAAAGAAAAATACTTCCTCCATCTAGCATCCACAAGTGTCAAATTACCCAAATATTATGACATGGAAAAACTCAAGGAAAAGGAAGTACCAAATCCAATATCTATTCTCACCAAACAGCTCAATCTGATGCAAACGGAGCTTACGAACCTCAAACAAGAGAAGGAGAAACCCAAAACACAATACTCTTTGGATGCCATTTGTCCATTTCCTTTTGAAAAGAGTATCACTATGGTCCCGTTTCCGCCCAACATGGCAAGGCCAAAGTATGACAAATACATGGGAGAAAGTGATCCACACGACCATGTAAGGGAATTTTGTGCCTTGAGCATAGAATACATGCACAAACCCACATACCTCATGTGATTGTTTCCAGGAAGTCTAGGAGGTAATTCCATGGAGTGGTTCTCAAAACTGAACCCTAAGGTCAAAACATTTGAGGAGCTGATTCAACACTTTATCCAACATTACTCCTACAATATCCAACATGATGTGACTATGATGGACCTATGCAATACCAAACAGAAAATTGGTGAGTCATTTACACACTTCCTACAAAGATGGAGGAAGATTTTTGCATGATATTCAAGGGACATTCCCGAATCAGAGAAGATGGAGATATTCGTCAATAATTTAGTGCCTAAATTGAACTATGTTCTACAAATGCAAGACTCTCCTAGCTTCGATACAATGATTAAAAATGACCTCCGTATTGAGGAAGTCATGGTCAAAAGAGGGGAGATCACCCTTCAAAGTGAAAACAAGGCCAACACCTCCAATTCCAAGCCTAAATGGTAGAAACAAAACAAGAATGTTGTTAATGATGGAGTGGTTGATGCCTCTAACATTAATCCTAAACCCAAGGTATTTAATCTAACCAATGGCATGCAAGCAAGAAAAGATGCTAAGGTAACACCTCCTGTCCCCAAGGCAAACAATGAAAACAAGGAATGAACATGGACTTCAAAACCACAAAGAACTTTCACTCCTTTGGGGGAGCCTCTTGAGACTGTTCGTAAGACATTGTTGGATAACAAAGTTCTTACAATTCCCGATTCTAAACCATGGGAACCAATGGTCAAACCAAGGTGGTGGGATGATAATTCCTATTGTGTCTTCCACAAAAACAAAGGACACAAGACTAATAATTGTCTCAAGCTTAAGCATGTCATCCAAGACCTCATTGAAGGAGGTAAGATCAAAGTAGATGGACATACTACCAATGAGGATCATACAACATTCAACAAACCCTTTCCTAATTACAATCAAGGAGAGACATCTAAAGGGAAGGGTAATGAGGTAAACTACACCTATTCCAAAAATGACAATGTGATTAATATGCTTGACATTAAAACTGAATCCGTCAATGTGGTCACAATTAAAGGTGTCTCATTTCACTCAAATGTTGTCACACGGAGCCAAGAACAGGTTACAATCAAAGGACCTCCAAAACCAACATCAACATCCAAGGTTCCTATTGTAACTATTCCTAAATGAGCAAAACACATAGTCACTATCCCTGGAGAAAAATATGACTTGGTAGACCAATTGCAAAGAACCTCTGCCAAAATTTCTATATTTGAATTACTCAAAATATCCACGGTACATAGGGAAATCCTAGAACAAGCTCTACACACTGCTAATGTTCCAAAGGATATTGATATAGACAAGTTTCAAGCGATGGTCAATCACATCTCAATGCCACAATACCTCTCCTTTTCTAAAGAGGATGATAAGTCATTGACACATCCGCACAATCAACCCCTCCATATTAAAGTCCTTATTCATAAGTCCCGTGTTAGATGGGTGTTGATAGATGGAGGCGCAGGATTGAATATCTATACACTGGATCTAATCAGGAAACTAGGTCTCTCAAAACAAATAATTGACTCTCGAAACAAGATAACCATCAAAGCTTATGATGAGGAAGAAAGATCCTCCAGAGGTCTTATTGTTCTACCTATCAGAGTCAGACCGATTGAGAGGAACATCATATGTCAAGTTCTGGATTTACCATTGGCCTATAATATCCTACTAGGGAAACCATGGATTCGCAAAATGCAAGCTATACCATCCACTTACCATCAATGCATAAAATTCCCACATAATGGGGTGGAAGTGACAATTCCTGCTGATGCTAACTACACTTGCAACAATATCAAAGCAGGTAGCATGATCTCACACAATAAAGAATCTATGGATATAGTTGCTCCTGAAACTACCAAGGACATGGTTATGAAGAGTTTTAACAAAACCTTGAAACTTGAAGAAACAGGTATGGGAGAGTACAAGCTAGACCTGACTCCCTCACTGACAGAACTTCCGGTGTCACCAAGATAAAACCTTCCTCAACATTCACACCTATAGCATCCAAAGAGCTAGAAGTACACAAGGCAACTAGCATGATAAAGGCATCCACATCTTCTTTAGATAACACAGAAGAACATGTAGTCTTGGATTGTCTTTACAAAGGCGAACCGGTGGAACCTGAGGTCAAACATGTAAAGATATTCCTATAGCATTATGGAAAGGGATATGATTTCCTCACACAAATGGGTTACAAAGGAAAGGGACCTCCAAATGACACAGGATGAGGGCTTATTGAGCCTATACCCATGGAGTTCCAGAATAAGAGAGATAAAATAGGATGTGGTTTTAATACTAAAACTGATAAACCTGCTCCAATAGAGAGTCCGCACTCGGATAAAGGGAGTGATAAAATAGAGGAACTAGAGCAATGGTCCTATGAAAGACTATTACATGTTGGTGCACAAGACCCCAACTACCAAGGAGAACACTATGTACCCAGCTTTGAGGTACCACAAGATCTTCGCACTCCTTTACTAGCACAACCTCCCATTTAAGAGGTAGGAGACACCATAGCAACAATCACTCAAGAGATACCCCAGCCACAAAATTTACATCCTAACTGGGGGCAATTGGTCACAATTTCACATGTTCTTGATCTACCCCACTTTGATCTACAAGCAACTAACCAAGTACCTCAGATAACCATTTTTGAATACTTAAATAGATTTGATGATGATGTAACAGAATCTCATGACTATGAATGGGATCGGCTATCTATTGCCTCTAAAGATATTGGAATAGATACAATTCACATGTTTGCGGCTCCCTTAGCTCCTAGTAAATGATCTGAAACTCCTCTCAATGATACTGATCCTCCTGAAGCAGAAGAAGAGTTCCTTCCCCTAATGATTGATGGAGACACTGGTGAATACATAAATTTAGATGAATTTAATAGGCCACAAGAAAGAAGCCTCCTTTTACGGAGAGATGATGATGAGACTTCTACTAACAAGTTGCTAGAGTTTGGTCTGCATATGACTAAAAATGACCCTTTTAATGATGACCTCACCCTTATTGATCTAAATATTGAAGAAATTAACTTAATAGGCCATGTCATGTCGATTAATGGTCTTGATGCTAACATGATGCTATCCTTCCCAGAATCTGACTCCCTAACATTGGTACTTCCCGACCTAATTGATTGGACCGAAATAGATCCTACTATTATCCTTGACTTTTCCAATGACCACACCCTAGCTTGTTATCTCAATGCTTGTGAACCTTACCCTTCTTCCACTAGTGCAAGGAGCGAGAACATGTCATAGGAGGATATCAAGTTTCTTAGTCACAAACTAAAAAATAAAAGGAAAAAGTGGACTGATGGTGAAAACCACTCTATAGCAGTATCAGATCCCAAAATAGTAAAGAAAAAAGACGTATCCAATGGTGAAAACCTCTCAGAGGCACCAAAGGATGAGACTCTTAATATCCTCCTAGAACACTTTAAGGAAAGATCCTTGGTATTGATTGAACCAACAAAGCCAGTAAACTTGGGCACTATTGAAAATCCTCAAATAGCTCATTTGGCACAATCTTTATCAAAAGAAGAGAAGGTATAGTTCACAAAGTTCCTGAAAGAGAAGAAGATCAACTTTGCATGGTTTTATACTAATATGCTAGGGCTAGATCCTAATCTCATCATGCACCACTTATCTATAGCTCATGGAATCAAGCCCATAAAACAAAAACTTAGAAAAATGCATCCTCATGTTGCATTATTGGTAAAAGAAAAGCTAGAAAAGTTGTTAAAAGCTGGATTTATTCGAGTCATTGCCTATGCAGGGTGGATCTCCAATGTGGTCCCTATTTCTAAATCTGATAAATCTATCAGGATCTATATGGACTTTAGAGACCTAAAAAAAGCATTTTTGAAAGATGATTTCCCTCTCCCAAACATTAACATGATCATAGATCTTACAACAAGCTTTCAGATGTATTCATTAATGGATGGATTCTTGGGCTATAATAAAATCAAGATCACCCATGAGGATCAAGAGAAGACTACATTCACATGCACATGGGGCACCTTTTGCTGAAATTTCATGCCTTTTGGGTTAAAGAATGCTAGTGCAACATATCAAAGAGCCATGACAACAATATTCCATGACATGATGCACAAGAACATGGAGGAATATGTAGATGACACATTGGCTAGATCCAAGGAGAGAGGTACTCACATTGCTAACCTAAGAAAGATATTGGATCAGATGGAACAGTTCCAACTCAGGCTCAACCTGAAGAAATGTGCCTTTGGGGTCCAATCAGGGAAGCTCCTAGGATTCATAGTATCTGCGAAGGGAATCGAGGTAGATCCTACAAAGGTAAAATCTATTCTAGAGATGGCTCCTCCACGTAAAATTAGCCAAATGAGGATGCTACAAGGGAGAATTCAGTCTATTAGGAGATTCATGTCCCAACTTGCAGATAGGGCACAACCCTTTACTAAGCTACTACATAAAGGGGTTACCTTCAAATGGGATGAACACTGTGAAGCAAAATTCAGAGAATTGAAGGGGTA
>MU224339.1:339849-380676 GCA_018584345.1 Thuja plicata
ACCAAGGAAGCAATAGAACCAACAGGTGAACCCCCCCATAATGCTGAACTGGGAGAGGTGACAGGAACACTGAAATGCAGTACCAAAAACAACTGCAGAAGAAGAACCAGGAACACCAAGTGCAACAAAGGTACAAACACAGGATAAAGGGTGGTGTCATAGACATAGTCTACATGGGCTAATGTCGTGGAAGGTATGCTCACTTGACAAAAGTAGATGCGCCTAAGGCATATGCATCAGAATCCCCCCATGGCACTTTATAACAGAGTGCGAGTGCATACAACTGAACAAGATGTACAAGATCCCAGATAAGCAGAAGAAAGGCACTTTATCTCAGTGCATTTACAGAATACAAATACATCAAAAAGAGCATACAAGCTCAGATGTCAGAAAGAAGAGTGCACTAAGAAACCAGAAGAAGAGATCCCCGGACCTGTAGAACCAAGCACACCACCAGAGGGCATAAACTGCATAACTCAGAGGAGTGAAAACCTGGAGCATAATCTGGAAGAAATACCTCTGCCACTGAAAAGTACACAGAATCAGCTTTCCGACGATATCTCGTTTGCCAAAAAAGGAGCCCGGATGAGCCAGATATGACTCCCGGAAGGCAAAACAGGACATCGGACTTCAACAGAAAACATCGCTATTGAAATGGTGGAACCCAACAACCTAATCACCATAGTCGAAAAGAGCTTGGAAAGAGCTTTCCGACGATATAAAGAAGTCGAAAAAAGACCTCTGTATGCTCCGTATAGAGCAAAAAAGGTGAGAAAGGCTCAAAAATGCCCAAAAGGGCTACAAAATACCCCCAGGGGCTAAAAAAATAAGCCCCCGGGCGCATGGGGCGCTCCGGGGGCTGGGCCGCAGCCCCTGGGCGGTCATATGACCGCACGGTATAGAAAATGGGCCCGTGGGGGCTGTGCAAACACCGCCGCTCGGGCGGAGCGGCGTGGAGGAGGAAAGGCTCCGGCGGAGCGGAAGAACCCAGAGCGGGCGGTGCAGACAGGAGAGTCGGCGGAGCGCAGGCGCGGATGGGCCGCCGAGCAGCTGAGCGGCGGGGGCCGTGAAGAGGCCGCAGGGGTGGCGGGTTGCAGAGGGGCCGCGGAGCGGTGTGTGGAGGCGGCGGCTGGCGGTGCAACCTGGTGGCGGCGCGGAAACGCGCACCCGGAGGCGGCGCAATTTTAAAATATGAAGCCCGCGCTATTAAAACAAAAAAAACATTAAAAACAATGCATTTTTTAATGTTTTTTTAATTTTTTTTTCTCGAAATATGAGCCGTACGGCCCTCGAAGGGCACGAAAAAACTCTCAGAGGCCTCGGTAGCCAAAAGGGTCGAAATTTTATATGATTTCGACTCTCCCAGGCCTTCTGGACGCAATGGTGGAGTCCTTTTCGGCTCAAACAGCTCCGAAAAATAGAGACCCCCCCAGAACCAGAGACAAATGCCAGAAAAGAATCTGAGAGCTTCAAACCCTCGCTGCTTCAACA
The DNA here is from genome assembly GCA_018584345.1 of Thuja plicata. Lineage (NCBI taxonomy): Eukaryota > Viridiplantae > Streptophyta > Pinopsida > Cupressales > Cupressaceae > Thuja > Thuja plicata. Next base: position 341,341 of record MU224339.1, read on the forward strand.
GAGAACGAACAGCCGGATGCAGGAAAGCTCTGATACCATGTTGAGATTGCTAAAATGCAATGCAACCAAGATCACCTGCATGCAAAGCTGTTACACAGAATGAAACAAACAGAAGAGAGAAGACAGAATCAGAAAGCTATGGCGGCCAAAATGAAAGAGAACCCAAATCCATTGTGACAGAAATAATTTCTATTAACACAATAAAGATTACAAACTGATCTCCTTATGAAATACAAAGANNNCAATCCTTATAAAGGATGTCGAAACCCTAAAAGGGCAACTGCTAGGAAATAGAAACTTTCCTAAGACTAAAGAAACTGCCTAAGTGAAACTTAAGCACTAAAGAGCAATTGCTAAATTACTCTAACACTATCAAGTAACGTAATTTGCATTAGATCACAGTCATCTTCTCATCATCTGACAATCATCTAGATAATGCAAGAATGCGCACAGGGTAAGTGCCGTGAAATGTGACTACCTCAAACTGGGCCTATTTTTGGACAAAAGTGGCTATACATCAGTATCCTATCTACAATCCAGGGGAAGATTCCTAATCAACTAAGTAATTGCAAGTTCATAGGACGCAAACAGATCAAACACATTAAAATTCTATGTTTCCTACCAGATGCAATCCTAGAAATATGGGATGTGATTGCGTTTACAGGATGCAATCCCTGAAATATGGGATGCGATCCTAAATGCAGGGTGCGACCCTAAGCACCCCGGGTGTGACACACTGATGGATTTCCCCTAAAAACATAGCAAAAATAATGGAACTGGATGCGATCTGGGAAATACCAGATGCGACATAGGAATCCAAAAAAAACATATGAGATCGGGGACAAACTGGATGCGACACAGGATTCACGGGTTGCGATCCATAATCCCGGATGCGATTCTAAATTAAAAGGGTTGTAAAAGCCACAAAAATGCATGAATTTGAAAATTGAAAAATCCACAGGGTAGTTTATCGAGCACTTACCGGCGATGGGTAGTCAGCTAGACACTGATGTCGATGGCTCATCTTGAAACGGTGCTTCCTCATAGGGACTACCATCTTCTCTACAAAGCTCTCTCAATTACTATGGTTGAAAGTGAAAATGAATAGCGAAATGGTAATTTTGGAGGCTTATATGGGTCTTTTGGGACATTTAGGAGTTCTGAAACTCCTCCCAAACAACTACAACTTCATTTCTATTCTATTTTTGATCAATCAAGAACCAAATTGAAGGTGCTTAAGATGTTTTCAGCAGCAGAGTGCCCTTTTTGCGATAGTTCTAAAAATTATAGATTTGCTTCATTTGTTCGAAACATCGGTCAATACTGCACATTTTATCATACGTCTTGGTCTAACATCATTTTATTAGTCTTATCACTCACATTTTCACGTAGTTAAATTGGTAATCATGCATTTATTTTTAAACACACCTTCTTTCCCACTTCAACTCCATTCTTTCTTGTCCTAACCACTTTCTGCAAGTGATATGTTCTTTCAACTAAGGGATTTATACTTTTCCTATGATTTTGTACCCAAGGGGGCATGATCACACTATCAACAATTAAATTTTTGCTCAAAACTGCATCCAAAATGACTTCATTATCAAACAAACTAGGGGCATAACAGTTTCCTTGACTAAAGTTAGAACTGGTGGATAGAAAGCTTTGGTTCTCATAAGCTGGATATCTTATGTTTCCTCATTTTAGAAGATTTTTATTAAAAGCTCCTGGTAGCTTCGTACTGGCTTTTTGGACAACAACCAAGTTCAGAATTAGTATTATCAATCTTTGGATGACAACCAAGTTCAGAATTGGTATCTTTAAAATCTTTTATTGATCTTTGGATGACAACCAAGTTCAAAATCAATTCTATCAGTTTGCTTCGATCAAGTGTGAGACTGATCTCATCAATATTTCATTCGACAACCAAGAATGAGATTCTCAATCTTTCTGCAGTCAAAATCAAAAACTTTCTTTGAATCAATGCGCTGCTCACACAATCAATTCAAAGAGGGGAAAATGTAACCACCTGAATTTGGTCTATTCCAACTATGAACCCTATTTTCCATAAATGTGATCATACCCTCGATTATGTCCAAACGACCCTGTTACTACTTGGCAAAATTCTTCAAATCAATTTAATGTCCTAGGTGATTTTTATCACTGAATTATATTAACTATTATAGCCATAGGATTGAAATCAGTTCAAACCAATTAAATCAAATCAAATTCAAACATGGCTAGTATTTAATTATAAAGGAATTAAATAAATCCCTAAATCAATTACCCATTTGCAAAATAACCCGTTCCCCTAGCCTATTTAATTTAATTAAAAATAGCTATAGTCCCCTAATTATTAAACAACAATTAAATTATTTAAATAATTGATTCCTATATTTTTGAATGAATTAAATAAGTTTAATTCATTTAATTAATATTCCCCTAAACCCCAACCTAACCTATCTCAACCACTTCTACCCTAGATTCTAACCCTTCTCAACCCATTCACCCTTGCTAATCTAATCCTAATCCTAATTCTAACCCTAACTCACCTCCTAATGTTGTCATATTCCATTAAGGAATGATTAACAACTCCACCCACTTGAGAAAGTCATGGAATCTCAAGATTCATTTCTCAAGTCCACCTTCTCAAGCCACCCTCTTACACCCTTCCCTTACTTCTTTAAGGCTTTCATTAATACCTTATTAATGAAGATGCCTTAATCCTATGTATCCTCCATGCCTTATTAATGCCCAAGGCATTAATGGTTCTTACACCACCATTAATGAATCCCTCAACTCATTAATCCACCTTGTCTCCCTCTCTCTCTCTCTCTCTCTCTCTCTCTCTCATTCTTCTATAAATAGAAGCCATTTTTTAGAGCAAATGAGCCTTCATCTATTATTGTAAATGCATTGTTATGCTGTTAGATTAATCATAGAACTCATATTTCACTTCATAATTCATGGTTTTATATTGTTATTATCTTCATTCTTAGAGCTAGAATGCATGTTTTCTCATCATTTAGATTGTTTTAAACTAAAATCCTTCATGCTAGGTCATATATGTCACTGATTGTAGCATAATCTAAGGGCTATTATGTTACTAATCACACTCTTCTTAGTTAAAAGGCAATAGGTTGATATTAGTTGGTTTTACATGCTTATCTAACCTTTTTGAGCTAATGTAATGATCTATTGTTGTGTTGTGTCTTTCTTATTAGGTACAAAATATACACACACACTTAGCAGAAGATTACTCACAATCCAAGAGATACAACTACAAAGTGTAGGGATGGATGATTTGAAGGACCTCTACAAGGAGGAAAAATATTTCAGAGAAGCCTATGAGGCTTGTGTGATGTTTCAGCAGGGTTTAAAAGTGGATTTTAGTGAGTTTGTGTTGTAGGAAGGCCTATTGTTTAAAGGTCACCTTATGTGTATCGCTTAGTGCTCAATGAGAGAAAACATTGTGAAGGAGAAACACCAAGGCAGCTTGGGGGGTCACTTTGGAGTGGATAAAACATTGGAGCATGTGCATAGGCATTACTATTAGCCTAAGATGCATTCAGATGTTAGGAGATTTATAGAACAATGTTAGATTTGTCAGAGGGAAAAAGTACAAAGCAACAATAGTGGGTTCCATCAACCTTTATCTATACCCCAAAGGCCTTGGGAGTACCTTAGTATGGACCTTTTTTGGGGGTTACCAAAGACACCTAGGGGTCATGATAGTGTGTTTGTGGTGGTAGACCATTTTAGCAAGATGGCACACTTCATTCCATGCAAGAAAACCAATGATGCTTCTCGAATTGCAGGACTATTCTTTAGGGACATTGTGAGGATCCATGGATTGCCACTGAATATTGTAAGTGACAAGGATAGTAATTTTTTAGGTCACTTTTGGAGGACCTTATGGAAGATTCTTGGAAAAAACTTGTCTTTCTCTTCAGCCTATCATCCACAATCAGATGGGAAAACAAAGGTAGTGAATAGGTCATTTGGAAATTTGTTGAGGTGTTTGACTAAACAACATGGACAGTCATGGGATCACATCATAGGGCAGGTAGAATTTGCATATAATGACTCCATTAATAGGAGTACATGGAAGAGCCCCTTTGAAATAGTATATGGGGTCAATCCTAGAAGGATATTTGAGTTGAGGGATCTCAGTTTGAACGACAAGAGGAGTGCTCAAGGAGAGTCATTTGTTGAACAGATGAAGGAGCTGCATGATCAAGTCATGAAGAATTTAGAAAAGCAAGTGGAGATGTACAAATCCAAAGCTGATCAAACTAGAAGAGACTTGCATTTCAAGGTTGGGGATCTAATACTAGCCTATCTTAGGAAGGAAAGGTTACCCAAGGGTCAGCCTACTAAACTACTGATGAAAAAGATAGGGCCTTTAAATATTTTGCACAAGTATGGCAAGAATGCCTATGAGGTGGATTTACCTCTTGATTTTGGGATCTCACCCATTTTTAATGTTTGTGACCTGTATCCCTACAAGGGACCAACACTAGACATAGGTCAATCCACTCTTGCAGATTTGGATGATGATGATTGGGTGAAAGACCTGCCTACCCCAAAGCCATTGCAATTGGAAAGTGTACTGGATTCTAAAGTGATAAAGAAGAAAAGTAAGGGTAACTACAAGGAGTAACTCATTAAGTGGAAAGGAGTAACTCATAAAGTGACAAGGACTACCTAAAGCTGAGGCCAGTTGGATGACAGAGCTGGACATTCTGAAACATGGGGTCACCATTGAAGACCTCCTAACTCAAGGGACTTGAGTTATTTTTTCCAGGGGAGAATGGTGCAGGGCACCTCCCTATATGATTTTTTCATGTTTTTGGTTTGGATTAGGTTGTGTTGTGTGTTTGGTAATAAGTTCCAATGGGTTAGATGCAATGATAGTTTAACTTCATGTTTGTAAGAGCTTTAGTGCTCATTAGGTGTTTTGGGTCATTTTGGTTTCAAATAGTGAAAAGTTTTATTTTGAGTGGAATGTGAGTTATAAGTGTGTTTTAGGACCCTTCATATCCTATTTGGTGTCTTAGAATTCAACACCAATCATCGATTTGACAAACAAGGTCAAAATGCTCAAAATACAAAATGTTGCTAGCAATTTTGAAAAATTGCTCGAGCAACTTTTTCAAGAATTGGAAAAATGTACTTAGAACTGATGTAACTACACCATTATTTGTATATGAGCATGGGTTCGATGCTTTGAGGAGGTTAATGAGATTCTGGTTTGAAACTCTTAATTTTGACACCCCTGTACGGATGACTGTATTCACATTTGTGTAATTTGCATTGTATCTTTGCTACTATATAGCTGTCTATGGATTGGCATAGGTGATCGGGCTCCATGAAAGTGTAGTGTTTTCTTTTAGATTCCATATATAATAGATATTTTTTATTGAAGTTCACTAGGTGTTAAGTTACAAGTTTTTGAAGGTCACTGGTCTGGCAGAGACAAAATAGTGCTACCTAGCTAGAAATGGCTCTAACCTCAAATTCCTCTAGTGGAATTGACTGAAACCATGGGGGAAGTAGGGTTAGGATATATAGATAGGGTTGTGGTTTTATTTTTGGTTGTTTCATTGGATTTCATAGGCCAGAAGTGAATCCCTATGGATTACTGGTGAAACCAGGTGAGCCAGGACAAGGAGAAGGAAGGATTTGATCGAGCACCCATGACCTTTTGGGAAAGACTTAGTGGAATTTTTAGATGAAATAGATAGTCTCCTAAAAGGATTAAAATTTGGAAGGAGGTGAATCAAATATTGGAGACAAGTTTCACAATTATTCATGTTGACTGGTCCAGAGGCCTAGTTAATAGTCTATAATAAAGGGCCTGCAAGAAACTAGGGTTTTGGGTGCTTTCAGAGGTCATGGTTTTGGATTCTAGTAGTGTTGGGTGATGTCTTGAATATTTTCAAGTTTTTTTGTGGAGTCATTTGGAGATTTTGGGATCATTTAACCAAAATCAGTTAAAATAGACCTACTAGGAGTTGAGCAATTAGGCCTCCTAGTGAAATAATGACCAATTGGATTGGTAAAGAGTCTTGGAGTATTGAAATGGATGAAAAATGACCAAGAATGGATCTAGAAGTGTGTTAAGAGCCTTGATGAATGTGTGAGAAGATACTAGGTAGAGGATTGGAAATATAGGTGGAGTTTTAGTGGAGGAACCTAGGCTTTTAGTTAACTAGTGGGACTAGATGAGCTTAGAAATCTTGGAGTCTTCTAGAAACCAACTATACCTTGGAGGAGAAGTTGGTAGAGAGGGTCTTGGAGATCCTATAAGGAGGAAGATCTAACAAAGAATAGCCATTGGATGGTTGGATTGGTCAAATAAGCACCTAGGAGTGAGGAAAAGCTCTAGATTGTCAAACCCTCTACATCAACAGTCCACCATGAAATATAAAGCACATGCAGATAAGAAAAGAAGAGAGATTCATTTCCAGATTGGAGATAAGGCATGGGCATACCTAAGGAAATAGAGACTACCTAAAGGCAAATATTCAATACTACACATGAAGAAAGTTGGGCCATGCACCATCCTAAACAAAATGGGTGAAAATTACTATGAAATATCCCTTCCTCCTACCCTATTGATCTCTCCTATATTTAATATTGCAGATCTAGCACCTTATAAATGTGTTTCAGATATGATAAATGTGCAGGATCTACAATGTGAGGAGGATGGATGAATGTCACAAACCTTCCACAAATCAAACCAATGGATTTGGAAACAATCTTGGAGTCCAAAGTGCTGAAGAAAACAAGGAAAAAAAATTATATGCAATACCTGGTCAAGTGGAAAGGACTCCTTAACATTGATGCTACCTGGATGATAGAGGAAAAAATTAAGCAACATGGCATCACTCTTGATTAGTTAACCTCAAGTAGGAACATGAGTTAAAAAACTAATGGTGAGTATGGTGCAGGAGCACCCTAGCACTTAGGGTTCCATGTAGGTCCTAGTGGCCTCTAGATCTTGTTAGAATAAAAGGTTTCATATCGGGCACATATTTCTAAGACCTAGTTCCAAGATTGGCAATTATAAGCCCTTGGTAAAATATTGGTCAAATAGTGTCCCAAACCTAAGAAATAGGTTAAATTATTATTATTTTCTTTTTTTTACATGTTTTGGTCCATCAGGGATCATAACATCTAGTTTGGACCAAGTTTGGTCACTTAGAATGCAAAGTTGCTCAAAAGTTGTCAAGCAACTTTTAGCAATTTTTGACAAAAAGTTGTAAATCAACTCCCAAATGGCTAGTTAGTTAAAAAATGAGATATAACCATTGGGAGTGACTAAAAAATACCTTATAGGCAGGTGGTAGGCTAATCTGATGTAATTTTTGGCATTCAATCAATAAAAACAATCATTTTCCTACATTCTCGAGGATCAGTCGATTTGTATAGATAGGTACAAAAGAATTTGAGGGAAAGGGTGACTAATTAAGGTAGCCCTATGTATTAGCTTTCTCTTTCACTTGGTCTCATGGTCTAATAATTTTTCCATCAAGAGTTATCTTATTTTTACTCCTCCTGCCCTGGTTTGTAGGCCCTAAATCAGGGTTTCACTTTGTAATTGTGTTTTCTCTTCAATTCCACAATAGGAATCTAATGCCCCTTGGTGGAATTCAAGAATTGTCAATGTAATTTAAGAATATGCAGGTTGGTTTTGGAAAAATGTAGGGAGATGGATTTTCCATGATGCCCTAGGTGTACATGTCCATGTGTGCACCTACTAGCGAATTAGGAAAGTCCTCATAACTTTTGTTTAGGGATTCACCAAGACCTATAAATTGGTGTAGAAGACATTTACACATTCCCTCACATGTTCCAATTGTTGGTTTGAACATTTTTTGCATCAAAATAGAACTTGTAGTGCAGATGCTAACCTAATTAGGCCTAATTATCTTAGCAAATCTGAGTGTTTTCCTATCTTCCTTTTACTTCCATGTTTTGGTGCTTAAGTATAATCCATTTGGGCATAAAGGTTATTTGAATCCATTTTTTTTTTATGGGTTTATGTGGGATAATCTAAAACTAAGTCCATTTACCTAACTGAAAAGGCTACAAGCAAGAAGTTGGGATTGCAAAGCAACTATGTTCAAAAGGTTGCATGTGTTGAATAGGATCATGGAATCCTTGTCTTAGGGACCTAAATAGGCCACATCCATGAGTGTAGGTCACCCCTAGTCCTTGGAGTCATTTTATATGGTATTTTTGAAAATTTGGGATAAGTGTTTAAGAGCCAATCACTTGCAATTGGTGTTCTAGACTTGGTGGAACCTAGTGAGTAGGTTTCCCTATGGGTAGTAGGTTGTGATAACCTAGATGAAAGTCCTTTCTACACTTGTGATAAGTGTAGAGAACTTTTTCCTCTTGGAGTTGGGGTATTGAAGGATACATTATCCTTTTGAGTCCTTTTGAGCGTAGTAATTTTTAGTGGCTAATATTCGCTAATTGGCTAATTTTGGAAATTTGAGGATCCAAATTTGGCTAATGATTCAAGACTTAAGGCAACCTAAATCGTAACATTTTTACAAAATTTTGATTTAGAAATATTTAAATCGTAAAATCATTTATTTTATAAAAAACTTGAACTCAAAAATTCACCACAATATTCGATACATGATTAGATTTGATTCACCATAATTTATAAGTTATCGTAGAAATTTAAATTAACTCTCTAATAATATATCATGACTGTTAGTTACTATAGGGATCTATCACCAACTTTTAGTTGCCATTATTGACTTAAAGTATAATCTAGTAACCCTCATTATATTCTATGAGGTAAAAATGTTACTATTTGGTTTGTAATGCTTATGGGAGCTTAAATTTCTTTCAGATTGTTGATCTCAATATAAATCAATGGTCTTGAAGAAATTTTGGGGCCCATTAGTATTTATAAATATCAATACATTTGTCTCACACAATACAATGAGGTTATTATATTATATTTTAAATAAATTGTAGAAAGTAATTATTACAGAGCCTATTCCTTAAACCCATCAAAGATTTCCACATTAAGCGTAATAACTTTCTATAAGAATTCTATTTTTTAAAATAGAAGTATTCACCATGGTGATTAATTAATTAATTTTTATTTGTTGAGATTCACCAATATTTTCTACAAAAAAAATTGTTATTCAAAAATAATCGCCAATAAGAATACTTTTGTTTTCAAAAAATTTGAGAGATTCGCCATTAGAAATTAATTTTGTTTTCAAGAAAATGAAAGATTCACCAATATTTTATATCTTTTTTAAGAGGGGTGTTTCTTAAAGATTACTCTGCTTTTGAGGCTTCTAACTGTCCACTCTGCATCAATAAGATAGATGGTTAGATAAAAATTTGATTACCAAACGTATAAAGGTTAAAAGATACAAAAGTTTTAGAGGTACTGTTTCACCCCTCCCCTCTTAGTACACACTTCCCATTGATTCCAAAAATAGGTATCAGAACTAAGTGTCCTATTTGAAAATCTTAAAGGATTAAGAGAAAAGATCACACAATGGAGAAGTATAGACTTGAAAAGAGTATAGAGAATCAGAAGCTACAAATTCAGATCTTCTATGAGCAGTACAAAGAAGCTAGAATTGAGATGAGACAACTGTTAGATGAAAGAAAGATTATGGCATCTCGTTGTAATGAAACATATTACCATGAGGAAGAGATACCAAACTTCTTTGAGTCTTCAGGATCAAATACAAGCAAAGCATCAGACACATCAGAATAAAGAATCACAAGCCTAAATGAAATCAACCAACATCTGGGTGGACAAGTGAAATCTCTGCAAATCATTCAAGAGACACAGATGGTAAGAATGATTGATGTCATGAACAGTGCTAGACAAGTTTAGAAGGAAAGACCACTAGCTATTGATGATAGAAGGAAGATTACTAAAAAGATACAAGAGAAAGAGTCTGAAATACAAAGATTTACAGAGCATCACCATGAGATTACAAATCAGATTATTCTTATGAGTCAAGAGGGAAACAAAATGAATGTTGAACTCATTGAAAGAATAGAAGCCATCGGTGAGCTAAGGGAAGAAAATGAAAAGCTGAAGAGAGCAATAAAAGAATGGATTATTTTCTTGATAGACAATGAAGAATCAACAACAACACCGATCTAGGCTTTATCGAGAATGGAGAATCACCCAATCAAGCTGATCCAAAGAATTTCTATTAAAATTTGAGACCAAGAAAGCTAACATGCAATCACTTTGGAAAGAAAGGTATTCCTAAATCCACATTTCATTCATATGATTTTGTTATAAATGTAACAAGAAAGGACATAAAGCATATGAATGTAAGTTTGAGATGAAACAACCAAAGAAGGAAACCTACATGGGCAAATACTGTCCTACTTTAAAAATGAATGGGAACACAACTCTTGAATGCTAGAATTAGAAAAAGAAAACATGGAAGCCTAAAGGTCAAGAAACTCCCTATCAACTGAAAAGAGTCAGTAACCAATATGTATGGGATTACAACACATGGAAAAATTATACACCATGTGGAATATTTGGTCACATTGTTGCAAACTGTATGAGATAGTGGACAAGAAAGTCTAGAGGATGGACTAACTCCGGAATGGTATGCTTACACTGTCATAAAGTTGTTCATCTCAAGAAAGATTGTAGAGATCGAATGACAGAGACCAGTACATATCCCAATGGAAACACCATTGAAGACATTCGAAGGATGAGAGAAAAAATGTGGAGAAAAGATTCAAACAATGATGAAGCTGGACCGAGCAATGCAAATGGTGACACCCCATCCAATGGATCTGTTTACATCACCACCCCCACCTAAGAAAAACAGGTAAGCATGGAACTACATTAAACTAAGTAGTATTTTACATCAGTTCCATAATATGTTGATAAAATGCAAAATTAGTATAAGTAAAAGATGCATCATGATATTACTTATTAAAATTTGTGATAACTATTCTATTGAGCAATAAATACCAGAATCCATCAGTATATGCTCAAAGCTAAAAATGCCTACACTTACCGAGAATCATCAGTTAACATGTAAAAGAAAGTTGCTAGTGTAAACTGAGACTCATCGGTAATCAAGAAAGTTGAATGAGTTATGTTCACAAAACACCGAAATCCATCGGTAAAAGAAAAAAGTTAGACAACCACCTCAAAACATTATGTTGTCACCAAGGATAGAAGTTAATGTTAAAACCAATGACTCTATCTTCACACACTGAGGATTTGTTGAGCATTAATGAATCACTTTTAGGGCAATCATCTATAAAAGGGAGAGAGAGAAGGGTTTCATTCTTCACCAGTGAACAGAGCAGAGTGATGAGAGAGAAATTTGAGAACAAAGTGATATCATCAAAGAGCGGCTTCAACTCAACCAAAAGAACTCCAACAGATCAGTGACCACTATAGGTGTAAACAGTAATGTCCTACGACAATCGAGAACTATGTTTTATGTATTTTTTAGAAAGCCCTAAATATCTGAAACAATGGCCACGACCTCAAGAACCACCAAAATGAAGAACATCAAAGAGGATAAGGTTAAACTTATCAAGAACTCTACCTGTGAGGAACCTCACTACAATATTTTCCCTAAGGTTGCATCACAACCTGACAATGCTGGAGCATTCTCATGAATACCAGCTAGGGTTTTGCTCGTAGAAGACATGTGAGCATACATCCATTGCAAGATTGCAGAAAATGGTGACATAGAGGTGGAACAATATTACAAGAAGCTATATAATAAAGATGGATCTATAAAGGATGAACATAAACACATAGATTTGAAAGGGCTCAAAAATTCCCTATTATTCCCAAAGGTATTCAAAACTGAGTAGATTCAGTTAGTACTGAGCCGAATGCACAATCACAAGATATGGCTAGATTAGCCTAAGATGATAACCTAAGATGTTATCCATGTAGTCACCGATTACCCTGTAACTGAAAAGGTAAAGGCATTAAAACACCCACCCAAGGTTGAGATTGAGAAGAACACATGAGCCAAGTGTTATGGCAGAGGACTGAAGGTATCCACTATAAATGATGATGAACTAAAATTTAGAGCATGTGTTCTAGGTTATAAATTCTTCCAAGCTAGCAGGATGAACAACATAGCATCCGAAGCAGTAGATACAGCTTATAAGATTGTAAAGAAAGGTACTCGGTTAGATCTGTCAAAACTTCTACTTAACTAGCTAGAAGAAAACTTGAGGACAATAAGAAATGCTAAGACAAATACATGTAAGTTTGGCTCACTTATCATGTGCATTTTATTTTACTTTCAAGAATCATTTCCATCAGTAGGAGATGTAAAATAGGATACCACAAAACCAGTCACCATGCAGATTAGTGAATACATAACATCACTAGGAGACAACTTTGAAATAGTCATGCATGAGTACTTTATAGGATTCAAGGACTGAATGCAGAAAAGAGTAAGGATCCATGAACAACTTATTGAAAAATTCAAGAATGATATATGTTTTATGGTTGACACCAACCACACATACATCAAATCTATTGTATCAATGACAGCATGGTTGCAACCTTTGGAATATGAGGTAAATATTGATCAAGCATCCAATGCAATCGATGCATTGATAAATGATCCATTAGACAAGAAACAACCAAAGTTCAGAACTTATGAAGATGAAAAAGAAAGAATCAAAACTGGATTGGTTGTAAAGAAAATTGACAGGAAGAAAGATCAAATGTTTAAGAATTTAAAGAAAAGATTGTCAATTACTGAGGAGGAAGATAAAATAAAGGAGGAAACCAAAGGATAGTCACCCATCGGTGAGGTTGAGCAAGTAAGTGACTTTGAGTCTACAGAGTCAGATACTCCATTGCCAAGACCAGCAAAGAAACCAAGAACCACAACTGCTTCAAGAACAAGAATCCAAATAGCTAAGGACTCAAGTCCTTCACCCTTGAAGAAAGGATAGGTAAGAATATACAAGAGGAAACTAGCTACATAGAAAAGAGGGCCAACAAAGAGAAGAAGGATCATTAGAACCAAGGAAGATATTGAGGACACAGAACAAGATGAAGTTGTTCAAGAAGAAAAGAGAAAGATACCTGAAATAGTTGATGAAGTATGTGCTCACATGATCAAGTCAGGTAATGCAAATAGTAGAAAGGTAAAGCAATGGTTAACATTGGATCCCATGGATCAAAATAAGATTGAGGAGGCAATCATTGAAATGATGTGCATATACCATTACCTCCCAATATAACTGGCAGACAAAATGCCCAAAGAACTACAAGATAGACTATTGGAAAGATGGACTTTTGCCTTTCAATCCAAGAAGGAAATCAGGGAAAGAGCCCTAGTATCATTCATGCCTCCCAAATACAAAATGGAGGAAATCAAAGCAATGTTGAAGGCTCATTCCAAAAGGTTCTCACCAAAGATGAGATCCTACCAAGTGCTAAAAGGATGTCTACTAGAGTTAGACCAAAAAAATGAAGCCGAATGGAGGAAAATACTTGATATTCCTAAAAAGGAAACAAGTCCCAAGCAACAGAGAGCTTCAACCGAGAATCAGGAAATAAAGAATGATCAAGCTACTGAGGCAACAAAATCGATCATCATCACAAATGTTGAATTGGACAAGGAGGAGCTGAACACAAAAGGCAACAAGGATATGGAAGTTGCAGATGAGATATGGTCTGAAACCACTATGGACAACATTGTGGACAACATAGTCATTGACATAACTGATGACCCAGCAGAAGAAATACAAAAAGATGAAGATGTCAATGTTACCAAGGAGAAGACCGATGAATAAGACACAACATTTGACACTTCACAGGTGAAAATTTCAAGCAACATGCCAATATTTGTGCAAGCCATCAATATACTTCAAGAAAAATATAAATCACTTGAAAAATATTCAAGCACTCATGAGGATGCAACAGGAAGAAGGAAAGAAAGAAAATATCAATCAATAGAATGTCATCAGATATAATCATATTGTAACTGAAACTAATAAGGTTTCAGAAGGAGATTTACAGCAAACAGATAGAGACACCATTGAGAAGGATGAATAGAAAAAGGAAGATGAAGTACATAAGGATACCGATGAAGGAGAAAAAACAAAAGATGACATTCCTAAGGTAACCAAAAAATTTGCAACAGATAATGTAAAGGTTAATGTGGAGATGTCTACTCAAAACCAACAAGCTCACACTGAAGCACAACAAAAAAAAGAGGCAACACCAAAAGTTACTTCATCCAACACAACAGACAAATCTGAGAGGATGGATATGGTTCTAGACTCAAGTGAAACTCAAAAGAAAAAGAAGAAATCAAAAAAGAGTAAGTTGGAAGTCACTCTAGATGAGATAATTTAAATACCCAAATGTGACCCAACTACACTTGACTATGAGGCAATGAAATAATATGGTGAAATATGGCAGAGGAAGGCACTAAAAGAGAAGATGAGAATGAAGCACTAAGACTCCATGGTACTAGAAAAAACTAGGGACATCTTGCCCTAGATTGTACCCGATGTTGATGTTGATCAGAATAAACTAATCCTTGATCAACTAGCCACTCTTAGTGAAGCAATTATAACACAGAACATTGATATAGAGAATGTGATTGAAGAGAGAGAAGAGAAGAAATATCAACACAAACATGTTGATAAAATCAGCCAAGAAGTGGCAGTAAACAAGGTAAAGCTTTCTGAATTCATTAGTGAATTAGATCCAATAATTTCTTAAGCTATTTCCTTGATCCAAAAATTGAGCACAATTGAAAAATTCACTAAGGAACATAGTGATAAGATAGAAAATTTATATTCTAATCTAGCTACAAGTGATAAAGGATTAACCACAAAAGGAAATGCAATAAAGTTGCATTATTAGAAAATTGTTGAGACAAAAAGGTTAAGACAAGAACTGTGGGAAGAAGAAACACAATTCAGGGAAGAGGTCACTGACCTCCAAGCTCAACTTTGACCAAATCTCACACTGCTTCAACAACATATCAGTTCAGCAAGACAACTGATAGAAACCCCCAAGATTTATGTAGTAGATAGTATCTATGATATGCACTCAAGGATCACACTCGAGCACATAGCTCTAGAGAACCTGAAGGACCAATGGGAGAAGATGATGGAAGACATGAAGTCTTCACACTCTCACATTTTTGATAAGCTAGAAGGTATACACCTTTTCCCTTAATATCAAAAAAGGGGGAAAATAATGATATGTACAGATAGGAATCTATACAGTACTATAGGAAAAAGAACAAAAAAGGAGTATAATGATATACCGACATATACATAGGGGGAGTCATGAAATGACTAAGGAATATATATGTTGTACACACTTAACATTTGGTTAGTATTTTGCACATATCAGTTTTTGATACTAATGTTAAAGGGGGATATTGATGACATTATTTTTCCATTAGTATGCAAAGAACACTTTCGGTAAGCATAAACCGAAATACAGGACACAGAGAAAACCAAAAATGTAGATATAAGAGATCACCAAAAACTGCTAAGTAGAAAGAAAACTGAAGACACAATTTTGTGTGTAAACCAACAATGTAAAGTGGAAAAGATAAAGAGGAACCTGACAGTGGAATGCAACAAGTAGGTCAATAGTGAAAACCAAGAGAAAAGTCAAAGAGGAACCCGAGAGACAGTTCAAGTAGGAACACTGAGAAAGATTCTAACTGACTACATAGCATAATTGACTGATAGAAACTGAAAGTTATTTTTGTTAGCATACAAATTTGTTCTTCTATAAATTATCAATCACTTTCTCTAAGCCCACGAAAAACAACAATCTTAAACTAACAGTTGAATTATAATATGGAAATTT
Organism: Thuja plicata; assembly: GCA_018584345.1. NCBI lineage: Eukaryota > Viridiplantae > Streptophyta > Pinopsida > Cupressales > Cupressaceae > Thuja > Thuja plicata. The sequence goes on from MU224339.1 coordinate 357,203, forward strand.
ATAATTCTCTAAATTAAGGTACAACTCCCTATTTGATCTTAGATGAATCTTGACAATCATGTATTGCTTTTGCAAACACATACACTTTTTACCAGAAAGAAAATAAGGTTTTAGCAGTATTCCATACATCAACATGTCATGAAAACTAAAAGATAGATGAATATTATAATACCGAATGAAGCTCACAGACTTCAAATTTATAAAATAGTTGTTGGAAACAAACTATACTAAACATACCATAGAAAAATCCACTTAAAAACATATTACCGATACTCAAGAAAATATCCCAATAGAGATCAATATGCTAATATAAACCAACAGATTGACAAAGCATATATTTTTGTTCCATTCATATCAAAAATTTATTTCCAAGTTTCCTTTTAAAAAAATATCTAACTGAAAGGTACCAAAACTATAAGTCTAAATCCTAGCTTAACCAAAATTACCATCATCCAAATTACAAATTATCCTAGCTATAAATAGCCACCAGTTTTAGAAAATAGGAACTGACATCCCGAGATACACTCTATGGGATTCAGTAGATAACTATTTTTCCAAAATTGCCCAAATTCAAAAACAACATAAACTAAGAAAAATACCACTACTCTGTGATCTGTGAAGCATGATCATGGAGTGGTGGATGTGTTGGATCCCTTTGATTGGTCCTGTGAGGTGTCAGCAATGCGGTAAATCCTCCATTCTTTGTGCATCTTTGCAACATTGTTGATCATGGCCTAATGTGGCAGAGTAATATGAATTAGCCTCTGCTTTAGGAATTTCTTATCTTTGTGGACCTGGGTGATTTTTTGTATATGCACTTCAAGGTGATTGGTATACACCACCAACATCACTTCCATATTGGCTAGGGCTGTAAAGTCATCTAGAGTAATATCTTTAGCATCTCTGATGGTTGTAATCTCACGCTCAAATTCTAGTAGCAACTCATATGCTCCTTTGACACTTTGGGTATCCTCTTTAATAAGTGAAACATTCAAACATTTGATATCCTTTTGCATAGTATCCACCAACCCCTTTGATTCACTCAACAAATAGGTGGTCCTATCATGACCGTATTTAATAATAGAGTTTCTCCACTATATACTCTTGATGGAGACATAGAGAGTATCTTCATCTAGTCCTGTAACAGGTTTCTCGGTTAGAAATTTTCTCAAACCATATTTCTCTATCTCATAGAGTTGATTTGTTATTTTAAGCCATTTTTTGTTTTCTTTTTCCCACTTTGCTAATTCCACTAGAATTTCTACAACAGTCAAACTAACCACTCCATGAGTCTTAATTAGCTTATTGATATAATTGCCTCCCTTTTGTATCATGGCTTGAATCCATTTAGTGTAGGCATCTGCAATCAATTTATTCTTTTGGATTTGATCTAGAGTTTTCCTAACCTCTGGGGAACATGGATCAAATGACTGTGAAGCTATAGTCAAAGGGATAGGACTAGGATCCCAAACTTCTTGAATGAATTCAGCCATCTTTTGGATTTTTGCTTTCATCTCATTTTTATCCTTTTCATCTTTGAAAGACCTGTGTATGATATTTTTTGTAGAATTCTCCAAGTGTTTCACATCAGCCACTCTGGTTGCATACCCAAGATCTATCTTCTCAACTTTGAAGTCATCCATAGTGGATTCGGAGAATTCCTTATCATTCTTAGGAACTACATGCTCTGCATACTAGTGCCCTACTTTTTCATCAATGTCCACCCTGGATTCTATCCTAATCCTTTTTGGTTTCTCTGATGAACCCAGACATTTTCTCACCATGTCTTCAATAGCTAGTGTTATTGGTAGGACATTCCTTTTTCTTCTGATGGACATTTCTAACCATTTCAAAGTGTGAACCGGTGACTCTTGAGAATCTGCCAGTGCCTCTGTTGGACTAGTGGGCATAGAAGTCATACAATCCTTGACTTCTTGCTGATTATCTCCTCCTCAAATAGCTTCTTCTGATATAGAACCTTGTGAGTTCTTATCTTCCATCACAATGTCCATTTTTTTGAGATCGATCACCTCTTTTTCTACGACTGGCTTGACTTCTTATTTGAGAGCCTTCTCTTAGATGTCCTCGTGGGTGGAACCGGATGAGGAGACCTCTGCTTTTTGGCCTTAGATTTAGTAGCTTTTGTATTTTTAGATTTAGGAGAACCTTCAACAGAAAATTTTTCATTATAACAGGGGATAACATTTTCATCATGAGATTTAAGAGCTGACCCTCTAGTATTGTACCTTCTGTGAGGAGGTGGTCTTTTGCTAGCAATCCATCTTTCAGTTCTTTTTATAAAACTGAGAGTTTTAATGTGAATACTCTCCTTTTCCTCTATATTCTAGTTAATCTCAGGAAGTGGCAACCCCTAAATCTTCTCTTTATATTGTTCATCAACTACATCTTCATCTTCCCCCTCTTCTATTCCATTGGCATCAATACCTGTTTGTAGGTTAGCTATTTGTACAAGTGTAAATCTACACCATAATTTCCTTCTGACCTCAAAATTGTCTACACAGTTTTCCCAGAAGTCCTCCATTTCAGGGATATGATGAAATTAAGAAGGTAAACTAAAATGCCATGCAACATAAGCCCTGATGTCAAAATATCTCCTAGCCTTGAAGGTTTTTAGTTTCAACTTATTCAATTCCTTCTCTAGATTAAGAGCATCAGAAGAATTCTTGCAGGAATAAAAACCTAGTTCTATAGGAAAACTAGATTTGGCTCTACCCTTTCTGTCTTTGAGGTCTTTGTGCACATGGGCCAACTGGCATCCAACTTCAGTTACAACATGCAAATGCAGAGCATATCTAGGCAATTTGAATGGCTCCACTTCAAATCTGCCCACCCTTATGTAAGTAAACCTTCTGAATTGAATGAAGAAACTCCCAAAGACATTGACGAACTTCTTGGCTTCCTCTAACATTCTTTGCTCAATGTTCCCCGACAACTCAAAGATCAATCTTCCCAGAAAAAAACCATTTACTTTCATAAAACTATCAACATGGAATTCTTTCTACAAGGGATAATAGTCATACACCTTCATGTTAGGAATAGGTAATTCATGAAATAAACCATCCCACTTTCTAGTACAAGCTAGTGCATAGAATAAATAAGAATACATATAGAAGCTACTGCATTTTTTGAATAATTTGTCAGTTGCTGATGAAGTTCATCAGCAATACAATCTTCCCAATCAATGAACTTTTCCCCTCCCAAAGTTATCTGGATAAAGAAATACATACAGTCTTACTAGTAATAAGCGTGGTTATTAGCTTTGATCCTGTTCAACAAAATCACTAATTCTTCAACTTTAGGTTTCAAATGATCTATAGTAAGGGGTTTTGGCAGCCTTGACCCTCCTCTTTTTTTTCTCCAACAACCATTGTTTGGAAATTTCATTTCTATAAATCTGTTTCTTTGTCGAGAAAATAGAATAGGAGGAGGCAATGGTCCATCCTTCATAAGGATCCTTTTCCAGAATGCATCTTGGTTAATGAAGATTAGAGGGATTCCTTCACTTTTCTTAATGTATCTCTCTTCTCTATCATATCTTTTAATGCATTCCATTAATAACTCTAGATAGGGGGCCACTAGAGGAAATGTCACTGCATCAGATAAACCACTCGACACCACCTTCTCTATTATAGAACCAGCAATAGGGCTTTTAATCTTATTGTGAATCACCTCTAAGGAACCTTCTTTTATCATTGTGTCATCGCATTAAGGAAGTGAACTAACCAGAGGAGAGGTTCGCCCAAAATTTGGGAGTGGGGACTTCATATTTCTTACAGGGAAGATTTACAAAAGACTGAAATTATAGAAGTAAAATAGAGCCTTTCAATATCAAACTTTTTCAAATGGCTTCAATTTCAAACAGGGACTCTGGAAGAGAAAAACACTAACCTGAAGATTTCGCACACTCTAAGCTTCACAGGATGAGAGTATACCTTCTGCTGTGCTGCCAATTCAATTTCACCAAGAGAACTGCACTAGAAGACTGATAGCACACACTCTTAACTTATAACTGATTTTCCCACAAAATGTGAAGTCTTTGCATTAAATGACAATGCAGGCTCTTAATTAAATGTGACAGGAGTTTTCACCTTATTCGATCATTATGTATCACAAATCTTAAATGAGTGAAATGACATATAAGTGTCATATCTAATAATGTTTATATCCTAAACATGCGTGGATAAAATCATCACCTTCTAGCTATCACTTTGCTCACATCACCGTTGTCTTTTCACCTATTCAACACACAAGCTTCGGTTGAACCACAAACTTTAATATAGCTTAATTCATGAATTAAGCTCAATGGGTAATAAAACATTACTTCCTCTTGGTCTATTTTTAAAAAAAACCATGTGAGCAGTGAAAACCTAGACTCTACTACACCTTTTGCAAGATGAAGCCCGCAATTGAATATTGAACCTTGAACTAGACAAGTTCAAGATTCAAAGTTCAACGGAAGAGTGAACTTTGCAAAACGCGCCGCTCATTTTTCACATAAAGCAAAGAAAAAGAGAAACACACCGCAAGGTGACATTGAATCTTGAACCTTGAACTAGACAAGTTCAAGATTCAATGTTCAACCGACAAGGGGAAAATGCAAACTAGGCTGAAAAATTATTTGCAGACATTTTACCTCTTGGATAATAAACTCCCAATTTTGGACACTGATGAAACATAGAGCATGAGTCAAAAATTAGGGGTAACAATGGCTCTGAATGGGGACAATGACTCTTGAGGATGTAGGATGAACTTATTAGCTTTGGTTTTGCAGACCAGGGAGTCAACCAGAAAAGAGAGACCCCAAAACAAAAATGGGACAAAACAAAAAGCATGAAAGAAAGGAAAGAAAAACACAATAAGAAAAGAAAACCAAAAGGTGGAAAATATACAATGAGGCGAGAAAAGGCTAATTACATTTTGTACAACTTCGAAGCTTGACCATTAAAGGTTAATGGTAGAATAGAGCCATCTTTGACTCTTGAGAACAAATGAGTTACTTCCCATGGATTTGCTGATGATAAAGGGCCCCTTCCATAGTGATTTGAATTTACTATGAGCACCTTTAGGTTCCCTCCTCTTATCCCAGAGCATAACCTGATCAACTTCCATAAGATTTCTTGGTCTATCCTACCTATCGAATATTTTCTTTACCCTGGCTTGATGTAATGCTATACGGTCCACCATTTCTTCTCTTTCTTCCTAGATCTTATTGAGATACATAATCCTTTTTTCTAAGCTATCTTGGAAAATTTGTCCTTCAATTACTTTTTGCAATTTAGCTACCACCAGTTCTAAAGGTAAGGACAATTAGGCTTCAAAACCATACACCAACTCAAATGGAGTCATTCCAATCACCCTTTTAGGAGAGGTACAATCTACCCAGAGAGCCTCATGCAATCTCTTGTGCTAGTCCCTGACATTATCATTCACCAATTTCTTCATAATTGATATCAGGATTTTGTTTCTCAATTTTGCCTGGTCATTCCCTTGTGGGTAATAATAAGATGCATGTGAAAGGTGGATACCATTATCATATCAGAATAGCTTTATTTCTAAAGAGGAAAAATTGGTAGCATTGTCTGTGACTAATTTTTGAGGAATGCCAAACCTAACCAAGATATAATTTTTTAGAAAATCACACACTACCTCTGATGTTGAATCTTCCTGACTAGAATTGCCTTGACCCATTTAGTAAAATAATCCATGGAAGCCAGGATGTGTGTATGCCCATCACTAGAAGGAGGGTTTATTAGACTGATAAAATCCAATCCCCACTATTTGAAAGGCTCTTCAATGACTACTGGCCTCAGAGGGAGAGCCGCTAATTTTGGTTTTTTGCTGAAAAGCTTGTACTTTTCACACCCAGCAGCCCATTTATATGCATCTGCAAACATCCCCGGCCAATAATAACAGCTTCTTAAAATTTTGAAATTAGTTACGGTTGATGAAAGGTGACCACCATAGGCCTCATTTTGAAACTTCATAAGCAACTTCTCCCATTTTTCTTTGTCAACACACCTCAGGAAAGACCCATCAATTCCTTTTTTGTATAGGATGTCATCCACAAAAACATACTTTGCTACCTTGAGTCGAAGGTTTCTTTTCTCTTTAGGGCTTAAATGTCCTGGAAAATCTCCATATGCCAAGTAAAAGGCCACATCTGAAAACCATGAGTCTCTTAGCCCAACAAACAGGGTGAGAGGAACATCATCTTTGGGTACGTTGCGAGCCATCAGTTTGCATAAACCCTACCCTTAGACTAACTTAGTTAGTCAAATATTTAAATTGAATTCTTGAATTTTGGCCACCCAAGTAGCTCCATTGTTCATGCCTATATCTTGTTGAGTTAGAACATCTTTTACTGTAGAAGAGGGTACATACACAGTACAATGTGAGTGTAAGATATAAAATCTGAAATGTTTCATAGCGTTTACTACTGCATATGCTTGTTTGTCAACTATAGGGTAGTTTAACTCATACATTTTCAGAGGAATGCTCATGAAAGTGATTGGTACTTCTTATCCTTTATCATTTTTCTACAACAAAATTCCAGACAGGGTATGAACCAAGGAGTAACAATAGATAATGAAATCTTTTTTATAATCAGGATTGATCAGTGTCAGGGCAGACGCTATGGCTTTTTTAACATCATCAAATGCTTGAATTGCTTCTGAACTCCATTTGAAAGGATTATTTTCACTTAAGATTCTCGCCATATTATTAGTTGTTTTGGAAAAGTCCAGAATGAATCTCCTAAGAAAATTAGTCTGGCCAAAGAAAGACTTAACTCCTATCCGATTAGACAGAAAACCTATTTGTTGGATAGCTTTTACTCTCTCAGGATCTATCTTAATCCCATATTTCAAGATGATATGACCTAATAGATTCCCTTCTATGACACAAAAGATCAATTTTTTAGGATTTAAAGAGATCCCAAGCTCTCTACACCTAATTTGTAAAATAGTTCTCAAATGCTTTAGGTGATTTTTATGCCTTTTAGAAAAAACTGTCAAATCATCTAGGTAGATGACAATCACCTTTTTAATTAAATGGATGAAAGAAGAATCCATTGCTCATTGGAATGTGGCACCTCCATTAATCAATCCAAATGGCATGCGACTATAAGCATAAGTACCCTATGGTGTGGTGAATATTGTTTTATGTTGATCCTCTTCAGCCACCTTAATCTAGTTGTAACCAGAAAACCCATCTAACATAGACATCATTTCCGTGCAAGCCACTATTTGCAATATATGATCCATCACAAGAAGCCCATAATTATCTTTTAGACTACTCTGGTTCAGATTCCTAAAATCTACACAGATCCTTATCTCACCATTTTTTTCCTCACCAGCACTATTTTGGCTATCCAAGTAGAATGATGAATAGGATATATTATCCGAGCCTGAAACATCTTCTCAACTTCCTTTTTTATTGTTTCAGATACCTTAGTATTATAGCTTCTTAGCTTCTGTTTAAATGGCCTGGCATTTGGATTCAAAGGTATGTGATGTTGAAGTTTACCTCCCTTGAAATTCTTCAAATCCTGGTAAGACCAGGTGAACACATCCTTATATTCTTTTAGTAAATCAGTAGATATTCTCTTCTCATCAAATGTACAAAATTTACCTAGGTTGACAAACTTAGGGTTTTGTTCATCTCCAATATTCAGCTTTTCTGAGTCACCTTCATCAGGGGGTTCATGGGATTCAGGTTTTTGCCTGACAACATCAGATCTATCAAACAGATTCTCAAGAGAAACCAGACCTTTAGGAATGCAATTTCCCTTCAATTGAACAATTCCTTCTTCAAGGGTCTTACCTAGATCAAGAAAAAATTCTTCACAGATCGACTGAGATCCCTCAAAATAAGTAGTACTAAACACTTCCATCATCTGTAAGAATTTATCTATCTTCTTATCATCTTTGAAGACTTGCCAATGTTCTGGATTGTTAGGCACCTTAAGTCTATATATCATCTCAATCTTATAAATTGTTTCTTTTAAATTTGGATGAGGAAGCAACAAAGACGCTGAAATTGCCAAAGAAACAGCTCTAGTATTAATATTTCTAGGGATAGCTTCAATAGAAAAGGCCTCGAATCCTTCAATTTCATCCCACACATGATTTCTATAATGTTTCAATCTCTCATTTTTCACCAAGTATCTTCCTCTTACTTGTCTCACTATCAATTCCGCATCTCCTTTACCTTTCAGCATTTTTATTCCTTTCCTTTTAGCTTCTTCAAGACCAAGTAGAAGAACCTCATACTCGGCAGTGTTGTTGGTGTTACCAAACTCCAACTTGAAAGAGTGAGGAAATTTTTTTCCTAGTGGTGATATCAGAACAAACCCTACTCCAGAGCCAATTGAGGCACAACTAACATCAAATTCTAAAGACCACAAAGAATCTGACTCTTTATCATATAATTTCTCTAATTTCACATCTGATGACATCATATAATTTCCAAATTCACATTCATGGTATAAGATTTGTGATTTAGGATCTTTTGAAAGAAAAATAGTGTACTTGGATTTTCCCTCTCATCTCAAAACAATATTTTTGTTACCAATAGGGATCATCGCTTGCGACCAGTCTAATTTGATTTCTCCCCTGAGGTCCCTACAAAAGGTTCTACTAAGAAACATCCCATAACTTGCAGGGATATCAGCTACGGTTAACTTGAGATTTTTGCTAGGATGAGAAGCTAGGGCCACTTGAACATCTTTGATTTGTCCTACTAGAGGGACTTGCTTAGAATCCATAGAATAACATTTCGCAAAAGTGGCTGTTAGTGGAAGGTCTAGAGCCTTTTCTACTAAAGTAGGCATTATATTATCAGATACTCCAAAATCAATGATGCAGTTATTCAATTTAAATCCATGGATAAACAAAGATAGTTAAAAAGGCTCTAGTTTCTGAGAGACAAAAGGATTTGACTCATTCGAAGACTGAGTAGCTGAAGTGGGTTGGATTTCTTTAGGTAAAAAAACATGCGTGGTTTCATTGGTTATGGAATTTAAAGAGGCTTGACCTGACTTAACATAACTAACAAGTCTGTCGAGTTCTTTAGGGTTCATTCTGAGATATTCTACTGGTGATACTTGGATTTTTGAAGTTTTAAAAAAATGTACAATGTCTAAAGAAGAATCAGGCGAAGAGTCTTGAGAGACTTCAGCCTCTTTAGCATTTGAAATTTTAGGAAAAGAATTCTTTTGTGAAAAATCCTTACCTTTATCCTTGTCCCAGCGTTGAGAAGTTGAAGGAGAGTCATTATCTTGGGAATTGTGTTGATTTCTGGTCAGGATCGAACATGTGGGATCTTTGAGAGTTACCAGAATACTACCTCCTCTTTCAGAGTCTGACTCGTATTCCATAAAATAATTTCTGGAGCCACCAGGTAATAGAGAAACTTCTGCATGTTCAAAAGGATCATTAACTAATTCTTTATTCACATGAATTTACATTGATCTCACCATCTTAGGACAAGTTGCACCATCATGCTCATCAGTGAGGTGAAAGGTACACATATTTTCTTTTTTAGGAGGAACCTCTACTACTCTTTGGTCATTTTGTGACTATCCCAAATATCTGTGACTAGGACTACCCTGATCAGGGTTTCCTCTAGGAACATCTTTGTATAATGAAGGAAAATTTTCATTTCCCTTAGGAAGTTTCCTCTTCATAGTAATTACATCATTCACTAATCTTTGCAACAGAGGATCAAAGGAAGTGGCACTCTAAGAGTTTGGTTGTTGGACATCATTCCTCCACTTGCCAACAGTGATTAGATCTTCTTCTAATTCAATAGCCATGGTTTGAGCGGCATCTAAATTAGCTACCCTCAATTGTCTTAAATGAAAACCAATATCTGGGGGCATGACATTCATAAAGAAATATTTTCTATTTTCAGCAGTGGGCCTTTTTGGGGTAGGGATTTATGGATAATCTTATTAAACTTCACCACAAATCATCTCATAGGCTCATGAATTTCTTTCTTTGAATGTGTTAACTGGGCAAGAATATCATGTTCCTCAGATATATTTTTAAAGAGTGCTTCAAAAGTAGTTTTCATAGTATCCCAATCAGTAACGTGACCATTGGGTAGGTGATAAAACCAGTCAGCTACTGATTCAACAAGCATTTGAAAAAACAATCTAATAGCAATGTCCTCATGTTGAATGGCCAAAATTCCATAGGATGTATTAAATGCATTAAGATGATCTTCAACAGAAGCTTTTCTGTCGCCATAGAATTTGGGCAAAAGCTTTGTAGCTCCTTTGGGCAAAGAATGATTTCCTACTAGATTAAGAGGTCCAATGGTGTTTCCCAAAGGTTGTGCCATGATTAAGGGTGGATAAATTGTCTGAAGGGGAGGTGATTAAATTCCAGAAAGAGTCAAGTCTTTCCACTTGTGAGAAGATGAGGATATATCAGGACTTGACTTCTTAGGAGAAGAAGGTCTACTTTTAGACTTCTTTTTTGGGGTATAACTAGTTGGAAATTGAAGATTTTGAAGTTCTTAGAAAAAACTATCAAAGATACCTTCCCTTTCTTGGGACCTAGTAAAAGGCTGGAAATCCAGATTCGCAAAGAAGTCTAAGGCCTTTGCACAACTCTATCTACTATGGCAGTTTCTTGGACAATTGGAAGATCTATCAACCATTCACCAATTTTTTCTTCCTCTTCTAACACCAAATGATCATATTGATAATGTTGGTCACTTTTCCTTACAGTACAGGCTACTGAATGAAGATCATAGATTATGTCTTCCTAGGTGTTTAAAAGTACAAGTCAAGTTGGATAACTAGGGGAACTTCTTCCTGACCAGGAATTATGAGAGAAGCCAACACCATGGTTTCTTCATTTAAAGGGAATAACTATTGATACTTTGTGTATCAACTCCCCAGTAGGGTCGCCAAAAATCTGTTAGCATACAGATTTGTTCTTCTATAAATTATCAATCACTTGCTCTAAGCCCACGAAAAACAATAATCTTAAACTAACAGTTGAATTATAATATGGAAATTTATAATTCTCTAAATTAAGGTCAACCAAAGTCACAATCATCCAAATTACAAATTATTCCAGCTATAAATAGCCATCAATTTTATAAAATAGGAACTGACATCCTGAGATACACTCTATGGGATTCAGTAGATAACTATTTTTCCAAAATCGCCCAAATTCAAAAACAACATAAACTAAGAAAACTACCACTACTCTGTGATCTACAAAGAATGATCACGGAGTGGTGGATATGTTGGATCCCTTTGATTGGTCCTGTGAGGTGTCAGCAACCCAAGAAATCCTCCATTCTTTGTGCGCCTTTGCAACATTTTTGATCGTGGCATGATGTGGTAGTGTAATATGAATTACCCTCTGCTTTAGGAATTTCTTATCTTTGCGGACCTGGGTGATTTTCTGTATATGCCCCTCAAGGTGATTGGTACACACCACCAACATCACTTCCATATTAGCTAGGGCTATAGAGTCATCTGGAGTAATATCTTTAGCACCTCTGATGGTTGTAATCTCACGCTCAAATTCCAGCAGCAACTCATCTGCTCCTTTGACACTTTGGGTATCCTCTTTAATGAGTGAAACATTCAAACATTTGAGATCCTTTTGCATAGTATCCATCAACCCATTTTATTCACTCAACAGATAGGTGCTCCTATCATGACCAGATTTAATAACAGAGTTTCTCCACTCTATACTCTTGATGGAGACATAGAGAGTATCTTCATCTAGTCCTGGAACAGGTTTCTCGGTTAGAAATTTTCTCACCCCATATTTCTCTATCTCGTAGAGTTGATTTGTTATTTTCAGCCATTTTTTATTCTCTTTTTCTCACTCTTCTAATTCCACTAGAGTTTCTACAATAATCAAACTAACCACTCCATGAGTCTGTTGATGGGGTTTTGCTAACCGGGTCTGCCAACATTCATAAGTTATCACCGGGTACCGGAGGTACCGGCCAACTCCGCCTGCAAAGGTTGTCCGGGAAAATTAGATTCCCCAGGCCTTCAAGCACCTGGGTGTCAGGTCACGACGGTACGGGGCTCAGTTGGGAAAAGTGACTATTTTCGAGGGGGATATTTGGTTTCTTCAACTCATTCTCTCCAGAGATTCAATACAGTAAGGTTTCCCCTAGCATTCTACACTTAGAAAATAAAATGAAAAAAATATCCTGCAGGGTTAGAAACACTTCATCTAACTATAGTCATGTTTAAACATCCAGAACATCAATAATACTCTGACATACTACACTAAATACCGAAGAAATACATAACCATCAGCTAGCATTTTATCAGTAGCGGGAGTAAAGAGGTCGTTGATCTATTTTAACATATTAGAGTAGAAGACATAAAGAACATAAAACATGAAATACCATTAACTCAGAAGCAGGAATGCGAACAACATCATTGCATAGAACTTTCCTTTCTTCATTAATGTTTCTTCCAGCAAGCATTAGTGCGTGATACAATGGTGGCTCCAGGGGAGCACCTAACTATTGAAAAATAGAACAATGGAGCATTGTGCCCTGCAAATAGAATGAAAAATCACTTTTCTATTACTGTGGACAACAAAATCATCAATTTTATCGACACTTGGAAATGGGTCGGTCTGGCTATTTATACAATTCTCTTCTAACCCTTACCCTATTATACATCATGTTTCAATAAAATAAAATATCTGGGGGCCGCTACTACCTACGTCACCCTACAAAAGACTTTGAGACGGAATAGGCCTAGCATGTAAGAAGAATAAGACAAGGATATACATCAAAGGAATCGGCCTCAAGAGGAGAGCCAGGAAGGAGAAGGAAGAAAGTAGGTCCCCCAGGGATCGAGGCTACATGCCTCATAAATGGGAAATGCGGTGCCCTGTCTCCAATGCGCTAGGTGTACCTCTGAGCGGCACCTCGAGAAGACCATCCTGTTAGAAAAACAACTATTGAGTCAACGCCCCCTTGATGTGTCCAACCACCTTCTGACAGCCTTTATTAACCACTTTTGAAAGTGACCGGTCGGCCTTGTGGACCGAGACATGGGTCACTTGAAAGAATAAAAAATTTTGGATCTGAGATTCTGAGATCCGGGAACTTACGTCCCCAAAAGAATAAAGAATACCCAATGCTGGAGTTTTCCCCAGCCTTCGGAGAAAGCTCAAGGTTGCTGATTATCATTGAAAGCCTGGAGGAGGCAGGAAATTCCATCCTCATCAATATCCTTTAGGCTAGCCCTTCGGTACTTAGCCATCTCAATTTGTTCCCCCAGGTCTGGAACATTTTCTTTAAACTCATCGGCCATTTTTGCTGCATCGTGGCCACTAAGTACCATGCGAGTTAACTTTGTCATTTGGGCCCCATCTATCCCCTTCGGGGATTGATACCGGGACTTCATTATTTCATCAAAACTCCCCAAAAGTGAATCTTTGAGTGTACATGTATCTGTGCTAAGGGGATCAACCCTAGAAGTCTTTATTACAAAAGACTTGTATAAATTGAAAGAATATTTTACCGCATTGATTTTATCTTGCAGAGACCCTACCATTTGCTTTGTTACCTCCAATGTGAGGTCAAGTCTGGAGTGTTAGGTTCTCACAAAATTGAATGATTCATCCCCCAGAATTTTGGATTCAGAAATCATATCCTCTCCCAGGTTAAGGAGTTCTTCGAGCTCCACCTTCCATGCCTGGTAATTCTCGGTATCACCCTCCCATAGGTCAATGAGAGTCTCCACCTGGTGAATGACATGTCGGGCCGTATATAAATCTAGGAGGGTAGATACCAGGAAACGATAGGTGTTTCCTATCTGCAGGGTGACCCATTCATCCACTACCTGGGCCTTCTTCTTCATTACACACAGGGAGTCTATGTCACTCTGCGGTAGATCTTCAGATGTGGAGGCCTCCGGAGGAGCGGCATTGATAGGTCAAGCCAGCTCAGTGAGCAACCCCATAAGGTTTGTGTTCTTTTCCTTTTCTTCTTTGAGCCTCTGGGCTTCTTTCTCATAATGGGCTTCCACTACCCTCGCTGCCTCCTTCAGCAATTCTACCTCACCCTGCTTTCCCCTTTTTCCAAGCGGTACCTCTGCAACATTGTAATCTCCAAGTTCCGCGGTTGCTTCATCGGTGCCTGGGAGAGGTGTTGCCATAATGGTAACTATTTCTCCGCCCGGCCCAGTTTGAAGGGTATGAACTATCTGGGCTTTCTTGACCTTTGGCAGGGCCTGGACTTGGGCCATCATTTTAGCTAGGGAGAGAGGAGTCATGGGAGCAGACTGAGCTTTTCTTTTCCTGCTCTCTATCAGCCACTGAGGTGGTAGGGGTGGCCTTCCTACCAGAATTTGTTCCCTTGATTCTTCCTTGGTGTCCTACAGCTGTTGCTCCTCAGTGGCATGGATCTCATCCGTTCCCTTCCCTGCATCCACTTCTTCAGCAACATTTTCTTCCTCAACTTCCGTCTCCTCAGCCTTGTCCTCTGGGTCAATTGCTCTGTCTAGACTTTGGTAGGCTTCCTCAGGGATTTCTTCTTCATACTATTCTTCCTGTTTCTCTTCTTCTACTGTCGGTACTTCTTCCTCTATTGGTACATCTTTTGGTAGTAGGGGAGGTGTTGGGCCGAGATTCAAATTTTGGGCCATGGTAATCACCTGCCCAAATGTTGCTCCCAGGAGTGGCCCTTGGAGCGTGGCGGTTGGGGTTACAGTTATTTTCGAAGGTTCGATTCCCCCAGCGGATGCCATTTGTTCACCTTGTTTTTTTTTGTCCACTCCTAGACCCTACATTTCTTGCGCCCTAGAGGAAATCTCTGGCTCTGGCTCTTTTTCTTCTTCCTGCTTTTCCTATTTCTATGCAGGATCTTATTCAGGAGGCTCTTGCTCTGCAGCTTCTGGTTCCGCCTCTGGGACCTTTGTCCCTGTTTGTCTGTTGTCCCCCTACAAGTTTCTAAACTCATCGATTGCAAATATATCATCAAATTCTTCTTATGCAGGGGGACTGGCCAGGACCTTAGCAGGCTCTATTTCCTTCTCCGGCTCCGGGGAACTGGAAGAAAGGATTTCCACTTGTTCGGCTTGGGAAGTTCCCAGCCCCGGTTCTACCTTAGGCTTTTTGTTGAGCTTCTTCTTTCTCTGGGTAACCAAAGGTGGCCCCACATCCCTTATTACTGCCACTTCTATGGGATCCACCCTCGTTGCCTTCACCATTAAGGTTGCCAGTGACAGGGAGGAAGAGGGACGAATTGGCCCGGCCATGAGCGGTGGAGTGGCTAGCCGCGTTATTAATTTCTCCCTCATCTGCTGGGAGGCTGCCACAAATTGTTTTATTTGTTCCTTGATGGGGACTTCTTGCACAGGAGGGGTTGTATCTATTTCTTTACCTTTGTCATCTCTCTGCAAAGAAGTCCCGCCCCCAGAGTCAATTTTGGCACTGGCTGTGGAGTTAATTTTGGCGCCGGCTGGGCTGCTCGGCGGGTACTTCCGGGGCACACCTTCTTGAAATAGGCGTGACTTTACTCGACCACCTCTCAAGTTAATTCCTCAATTATGGGCCCTTCTTGGGCATCCCAGTTTACTAGTGGAAGAGTCTTTGTATCGATCCCCTTTGCCTTGTACTGGGGATCGGTAGTGGGGGCGGCATCCAAGAAGACTGCCAGGAACCTCCGAAGCTTCAAATTTTGCATCATGTCGGCCATCATTCTGACGTAGTTCCTATTCCAAACCTCCACATCATCTTGGAAATCTGCCCAGAAATCCTCCATATGGATGTGATGGGGCTCTGAAGCCCAGGGCAGTGCCGTTGCAATCCTTCCGTGTGGATCAAAATTTTTCTGCGCTAGGTAAAATTCTGCCAAGTTGCAACTTTTTAATTCATTGTCCGCCTCCTTTGCGGTGGCCAGACTACATGTGTAGTTACCACAGGTGATTGGGAATGGAATGTTGGGTACCTTTTTCAAGGTGAAGAGGGCATGCACCTCCATAATTTGCCTGCAATATTCCAAAAGTACGATCTTGTCCCCACAGTGTTTGGGCAACAAGTAGGGTTTCTCAGAGAAGCCGGTGACCCTAATGTAGGTGTGTTGTTGGAACTGGATGTAATAATGTCTATAACTATGGACCAAATTCATCGCCTCTAAGGACAGGCGGTATCCGGCGTCCCAGGTGGGTGTGAGTAGATGGTAATAAACAAACGCATCATTTACCCAGCAAAAATTGGAGAAGCTGGCCTCCCATTGAACTTGTGGAAAATGGTCCCACAGTGCCTTTTGTCCTGGGTCAATCTCAAGCACATCGTCTGTAAGTAGGTCGTGGGCATGGGGCCTTTGCTGCGCTAGGGCCCAGAAAACATAGGAAGACATGTAGAATTTATTCTTCCTGTTCAGTTGGAAGAACTAGGAGTCGACATGGTTGGAGATTATTGTTGCCTAGTCGAAGTATCCTCCCTTGGTGGAGATGCCGAGGAGGAAGTAATACATCCATTTAGAAAATTCTTAGGTGGAGGACTGCCCAAAGCCTCAGGCCAACACTATCATCCCCATCTAAATGCTCTCCTTGAACTTGGAGCGGGGAATTTCTATCTTCATTCTTTTAGGGTCCCTCTTTGGAACCTTGAGCCAGTGGATATTCATATAAACCCAGGCGGCATCCTCCAGTTGTGTGAATTGGGCCAAGACATCAGTCCTTGTAACCACTAAGGCCTTGGCGAATTGGGGGATTCCCAGACTTGCCTAGAATGTGACTGGGTCGAGGGATACCAGAGGAGTAGGGTATCCAGTCAGTTCTGCGGCCGCGAGCATAACAACCCAAACAGAAGAGTTGTAGTTGGTGGCCAATGTCAAGATAAGCTCCAGGGATTGCATAGAGCATGGGAAAGAAGCTACCTTGAGGATTCTGGAGTTCCCGACATTGATTGCTAGTTGATCTCTAGCCTGTCGCTGGATGTGCATTATTTTTACCAAGGCCTACATTTCTGACCATGTCCCGATGCTGGTGTCGGTAATAAGTTTGACCTTGAACTCGATCTTTGAGCCCATGATGACATTGTCTTGCATAAATTTCATAGTCAGGGGCATCTTCTCTAGGGCCTTCTCCATCTTGGACTTTACTGCCACCCTGGTCGCTGCCACAAAATGTATCTCTGGACTTCCGGGTGGAGAGGATGCGGATGCTTCAGACATGTTTGGGAAATAAACTTTGGGAATTTGCGAGACAAAGTGACCATCAAAATGTATTAATCAAAATAAATATTTTGGGGTTCAGAGATCTTACCACCGTGATGCCTGCTTTTCCTGAAAAGTTAGTTTCATTAAAAAATAGCCGAAAAGCAAATGCATCGCATAAACTTAAGATTTTTATTAAACATCTGTGTCTGGAGATTTTATCACACTTGATAAAGACATAGGATGGATGATGGTAGGAGACCCGGAGCCCGAAGAAGTAACCGTTGGTGAGGACGTGTAAAAAGGCAAGTCATTAAGCCCACGTGGGCGCCACGTGCGTAGGTATTATATGGAAGTTATGGCGATGACGGCGGAGCCAACTGTCCGAACATGTGAAAAGTGAAGGCCACTTGGATGGAATTAATTGTGTGCATAGGACATAAATGAGGGTCTGACTGGTTTTATGGGAGAGAGAGAAAAACTGCCTGTTTGAAACCGGCCGAGGGCCGATTTTTGAACCAATGGTTTTCTGCCCTGAAATGAGTTCATGGGTAGGAAAACCAGCACACAGGTGACTCGACCAGCTTGTCAAGCCACCTGGAAGGATATACACGAAGGCTGAAGGATATATACATAGAAATGGGGGGATATACAAGCACTATGCACAAATATACACACATATACATACATATACATCACAGAATGACATCTGCAGAAAACCAGACAAGGCAGAGATTATAAATAGCTATCTACACATTCCACAGACCAACCACTTCTGCGCAGAGGGCAGACAATGCTCTGGCAGAGCCGACCCACCAACGGGTGGCAAAACCAAAAAATAGAAGACAGACAAAATAGAAAGATGACAAACAAAAGCAAGACAAAGAGACACCAAACAGATGAAAAGAAAAGAGGCGGGAACAGAGTTACCAACCTGAGAATGTCGAAAGGGGTGGAGGAAAGGAATAAGTTACCATGGGAGCTCTGCATCAGCTATAGTTTGTCAGACGATCACAACCGCCACCACAAAGCACTCACTATAGCCTGATAAGGATTGGAATGGTTAAGCACTGATTATCACTAACTCTCTCTGCAAATTTCTCTGTTAATTGCTTCTGTTAATCGCTCTGAGTGCTCAAAAGTTTTAAACGCGGTAAATGGGAAAGTTACAAATAAGTTCTATTTATACCCGTAGTAAAAGGAAGTCCTCCTCCTTCCGGCAATCTCTGGACAAGAAAACCTCCGGACTCCGAGCCCAAGGATTCCTCGCGACGATACCCTTAAGAGCATCATGGTGAAGAATCCCAGAGTCCAAAGTTCGGTTCCCAACAAAGAATGACCTCCAGGACCGGAGTCCCAGAGACGAAAACCAAACAAACAAAACACAACAATGGGGAAGAAAACCCCGAAGAAAGAAAATAGAAGGAAAAAGACAAGGAAAGAGCCGCAAGCAAAAACAAACAAAAGAAAAAAAAAGGGGGGACCCAACATTTTGCACACAAAATGTAGGGATGGGGATGCAGGGCATAACAAATGGCGACTCTCTGGGACAAATGTCTTAACACATTTGAGAACTATAGAATCTCTGGTTAGCAAAACTGGAACAAGCCACTTCCCGAAGCATCTGACAGGAAAAGAGCAACATATCTGAGAGAATTCAACCATACGGGAGTTATTCCGTAGCCCTTCATCAGTGGTTTCGTGTGTGCTTTGGAAGGAAATCAAGCTAATGACCTCTAGGAGGAGTAGAGAAGAGGCACTAATTACATTGAACCAGTCGTCAATTTGCTCGTTTCCCCCGGAGGTCAGAGTTTCATCCCGTTTTTCCTCTTTCTTGTTACTTTGTTTATTTCTAGGTGGGGAGGCGGTATTTCTTTCACCATTAAACTTAAGCTTAGCTAATTTCAACGACAGTACTTCTTTCACCTATCCACCTATACTTAGATATTCGAAGAGGGGATAAAACTCCAGACTCGGAAAGAATTCCTTAAAGTTTCAGACCTGGGCCAACCAACTAGTACAACTGATCTACCCTTGACGTGTCTGATTACTTGTCCCTTATATTACTTGTGTTCACTGATTGCCAGACTCCCAGAAATAACACCCGATGGAGATCGCTCAAAATGTGCCATGACCTGTGAAACAACCCCAGAGGCCGAGCCGATTCCACTATGCTAAAGATAGATTCTGAAGTTCACCATGCCATAGACATCATACCAAAAACCAGAGTTTATGCGAAGCATTCCAATTCCTACAAGACAAGACAAAACGTCGGGACCCAGGAAGAAAACCAAAAACAAAAACAAAACACCAAAAGAGGACTACCCCAGAGGACAGCTGACAAGGCTATTTACAAGACAGGGTACCTCACAACGAGGCACCCGGGAGAAATATTTACAAGCGGAAGGCTTTACATATAATACAACTTTGGACAAACTTACCCTATTTGAAGTAGTGTTTGAGAAACTGTCCATTAACGGGCAATGCGACAGGTTCCCCAGTCAGGGTGTTAAGGCGGTAAGTATTTGCCCTGCAGATTCCTGAGATTAGGTATGGTCCAAGCCAGAGCTGTTGGAACTTGGTATGCTTCCCTTTCTTCTCCCGAGCCTTGTCCCACAACAGGACCAGATTCGAGATCTGAAAAGCCTTGTATTGGGCTCTTTTGTCAAACCATCATTTTACCACTGCTTGATGACGCGCAAAATGTTCAAGGGCTGCATCTCGCTATTCTTCCATTCGCACCAAATTTAAGAGCCGAACCTCCACGATGTTGTCCTTGTTGCTAAATTCTTACATAAACTATAAAACTGGGATCTATAAGTTAACTAGGAATACAGGGTTCTAACCATAAACTAGATGGAATGGGGATGTTCCCAAGGCGGCCTTGACACAAATGCGATTTGCCCAGAGGGTGAATTTCAACTTTTGACGCCAATCCTGGGGATTCTGTTCGAGAAGGTGTTTGATCACTTCAAGTAGATTTTTATTTGTCGATTCAGCAACGTCGTTCCCCTGGGGGTAGTAGTTGCTGAAAAACTTCAAAGTGATTCTCTGATTGTAGGTCCATTCGAGTAACTACGTTGAAGAAAATGCCAGACCATTTTCACACACCAAAGCAAAGGGCATTCTGAACCGTGTGACAATTTTTTCTTCCAGGAATTTGATAACTATGTCTGCCATGTTGTTCTTGCAGGGTATAGCCTCACACCACCGAGTGCAGTAGTCAGTAGCAGTGAGAATATATCGGTGATTGGCAGACGAGTTGGGATTGATTTCCCCGATGAAGTCAAATGCCCACTGGGTGAAGGGTCTAGCCTCATAGACTGGTTGTAAGGGCATAGCCGGGTTATGCTCATGATGCGCCGCGGTTTGGCAAGTATGGAATTTCCTAACATGAGTGTAAACATCCTTGAATATATAGGGCCAATAGTATTTGGCCCGAAGGTTCTAATAGGTAGTGGCATCAGCTAAGCCATGCCCAGTTCCAAACTATCCGTGGAATTCATTAATCACTCTCATAGCTTGGTCTTTGTCGATGCACCGGAGGTACACTCCCTCGTAGTTTCTACAGTAAAGCGCAGAGTTTTTGATCATGAAGTGGGCACTTTTCATCTACAGGGCGCGGCATTTGTGGGGAGGCAACCCCTCCGGGCATTTATTGTTCAATAGAAAATATACCACGGGTCCCTGGTAATAGACTCCACTGTGTAAGTTTGACATTCTATGCAGGGAGTCTCTTCTGTCATTGCTCGACTTAGTCCATGGCCCCAAACTATCTTCATGGGTTGCATTTCTAAGTCATACTCCTAGAGGATGGCCATCCATTTCCCTCATCTCTTGCCCAATTCACTCTGCATCAGTAGAGACTTGACGGCCTGGTCTGGAATGATAGCATGTACCTTGCTTCAGAGAATATAATGCTAGAATTTCTTCACGGCGCAGACTAGAGCAAAGGCCTGCTTTTCTAGAGATGAGTATTAGACTTTGGCATTCTTGAAGGGGGAGCTCATGAAAGCTATTGGTTGTTCTTCTCCTTCAACCTTTTGAGTCAACACTGTCACAGTAGAATGCGGCAAAGCAAAGGAGTAAATGTAAAACAGAAGGGAATAGTCCGGACTAGCCAAGATAGGTGCTTCTATTATTGCCTGTTTGATCTGGGCAAACGTCCGCTTTGCTTCAGGACTCCACTCAATTTTGGTATCCTTTTTCATCATCTCATTGAGCGGTTTAACTATTTTTGTGAACCCTGTGATAAACCGCCATATGAAGTTGATCTTTCTGAAGAAGGATCGCATCTCTTTCTTGCTGCCAGGCATTTGTAAGTTTAGAAATGCTTCGACTCTATCAGGGTCTATGGATATACCCTTCTCAAAGATGATATGCCCAAGCAACTTCCCCTCGGTGACCCTGAATATGCACTTCTTGGGGTTGAGGGATATTCCATGCCGGTAACACCTCTCACAAATCTGAGCGAAATGGGCGGAATGGTCATGCCTGTCCTAGGAAAAGATGGTCAAATCATCCATGTAGATGATTATGCACCGATTCACAAGGCCCTTGAATGCAATGTACATGGCCTTTTGAAATGTAGCCCCTGCATTGATTAGGCCAAAGGGCATTCTCCTATACGCAAATGTTCTCCACTTGGTGGTAAACACTATTTTCTCTCTGTCCTCATACTTAACCATGACCTAGTTATATCTGGAGTACCCATCCAAGGACATCATCTGGGATCCATTCACTATTTGCAACACCTCATCCAACGAAGGGAGAGGGTGATTATCTTTCTTGGAGGCCTTGTTCAAGTTTCAGAAATCCACACAAAGGCATATCTCACCATTCTTCTTTCTTATAGGGACTAGGTTGGCAACCCACCTAGTGTGCCGAATTGGGAAGATTATCTGGGCTGAAAGCAGTTTTTCTACCTCTTGATGAATCAGAGGCTCGTTTAGGGGGTTGACCGGTCTTTGCTTTTTCCAAAAGGGCTTAGCATCAGGTTTTAGGGGAATAGCATGGGTCATGATGGATGTGTCATATGTTTACAAGTCTTCATAACCCCAGGCAATTACGTCGATATATTCTCAGAGAACCATGAGAATATTCTCCTTTTCCTCAGGGGAGCAGGAGGTACCAATATGGATCATCTTTTCTTCACTGAGCTGGCCGATGTTAACCTTTTTGAACTTTCCTCCCTCAGAGGAGGATGAGACCTTCTCCCGGGCCCTAGGGTCCGAGTCAAAGATTCATTCTAGTGCAACCATACCCTTCGGGATGGTGTTAGTAGGTAGGTCCATGATCCCATCATCTTCGTCACCTTTCCCAGTATCGTCATGGTCTCGTTCTTCCACTATCTGATTTTCAAAGATGCCAGCATTTTCCATGAAGGCCAGGATATGTTGATCGTCCTCAAAAACCTAAAAGTGGGTGACATTATC
The DNA here is from genome assembly GCA_018584345.1 of Thuja plicata. Lineage (NCBI taxonomy): Eukaryota > Viridiplantae > Streptophyta > Pinopsida > Cupressales > Cupressaceae > Thuja > Thuja plicata. Next base: position 379,825 of record MU224339.1, read on the forward strand.
TGGAATGGACGGGGTGGGGACCATCTCAACTGAGAATCTCCAGATTCACGAGCCGGCCATTAGCTCAAGTGTGCTGGCAGAAATAGCGAGGGCATCCAGGACATAGTTTCATCACCAGGGAATGAGGTCAATGCCGAAGGCATCGAAATCTTCAATAAGGCTCCAAGCCCGATTGTGGTATGCGGCCAGCCTTTTATCGTGAAATGTGTATTGACTTCAGACTTGTTTAAAAATTAACTCTGAATCACCCAGAGCTCAGAGGCGGGTGACACCTTTTCTTAACGCAAAAAACACCTGCATGCATAGCTATTACATAAACAGAAGCAAAAGACAGAAGATAGAAGGATCAGCTATGTCGTCCAAAATGAGAGAGAAGAGATATCCATGTTGAAAATAATAATTTCTATTAACAACAATATTGAATACAAAACTCTGTAAATAAAACTAAGCGGTCAATCCTTATAAAGGATACCGAAACCCTAAAATGGAAACAACTAAGAAATAGAAACTTCCTAAGTCTAACTTAAGCTAAGAGTAGATAACTAATAATTAACTGATTTAATTATTAGCAATACTCAACTACTCTAACACCCCCCCTTAAGTGTAACTTAGGGAGAAGCAAAAAAGCTAAACTACTGCAGAAAGCGGGAAATATGGGTCCCGGAAACAAGGCCTGATCAGGTACCCAAAACATAAAGGAAAAGATGTCCCAGAGAAAGGAAAAAAAAAGAGCAAGAAGCATCTCCGAAGCATGTCTGAAAACTCTGTCAGAAGATACTGCTGGAACCCCCACTGAAGTGCATGACCAGGTAGAGAAGACAAGTGTCTGAAGAGCTGATCAATCGAACCAAG